>PVJX010028869.1:0-23460 GCA_004027295.1 Dolichotis patagonum | reverse complement strand
TGTTTGCCCTGAATACCGTCAGCATTATTAAATGCCTCAGTATTCCTGCTCAGCCATCCAGCTAACAGTCAATTGAACTAAATCACTTTAACTCCACACACATTCACTGTCCTCATGAATACAAAACGTTTGATTTAAACCTTATTGTTTGTAGGTGAGTAAGCATGTTTTGGGGGGCATCTCATAGCAGCATTAAATATTTGACATGTTTTTATTCCGTAAACTATATGATTTTGCAGAATAAGTCAGAGGATCCTTTTCTTTATATCAGTATTACTTTTGTTCTCCCCCAAAACAAGATGAACTAAGAGAAAGAATTTCAAATGAGTTGTCAATAGAATTTCCTTCCTGATGGCTTTTGAGGATTCCAAATCTGCATGGAGACAGTGGATTCATGTCCTAGTTCTATTTCCCATTTCGTGCCTCCCAGATCTATGATTCCTCCATGTTCCCCAAGTGCTTCAAAGCTTCACTTGAGCCCCACAACCAATTGTGTGAGAAAGGTAGGCAGATTAGTTAGGATCATCATTTCCATGTTAAAGTAGCAATGAGACAGAGAAAAGAATCGATTTACCCACAAAACTAGAAGACAGCTGAGCTGCCATGAAAACTTGGCCTCCTCGGCGCAACTCTTGCTGCCAGAGCTGTGCCTTGTTAAGCGCCTCAGTGAAGAAAAGGGCAGTCTGTTTAATAGCTGCTCATTGACACCCTGTCACTGCTGAACTGGCACGGGACCCAGAGTTGGCAGGGTGATGCATGCCACGCTCTACCTTGTTTCCTGCAAACCAGTTTTTAAAATCGGAACACAGCATTAACCCATGTTGTTCCTCAAGGATTAATAATCATGAAAACAAGTATCAGTGATTTGTTTCTTTCTTAATAATTCACCCAGCACTTTTAAGTATTTTTATGATTTATTTTTCTAAGAACTTCATGGACTGGCTAACACTGATGGAGTTTTTCAAAATGTGGAAACTGAGGAGAATAAGATATGGAATGATTGAACCAGAGATCATGCAGGTCCCTACTTGCAGTGCCAACACCCAGTTCCTCAGATGCCAAACCAGCTGTGCCCCACTGTATTGTGTATAGGACAGAAATGACATGGGGCTAGAGAGCTATGCATTGTGACTATTGATCCCACTTACAAGACAGATGGAGAAGGAACCACAGGAACCATTCTCATTCATTCCCCTTTTCTCTACTACTAAGTCTGTTCCTTAATGGAAACACACTTTTGGGAAAAATGCAACCAACTCTTTAATTTTACTTGGAAAGAAAGCCTATAAAAGTCACAATTTAAAAATCTCAAATTTCCATAATTATTATTTTGTTATGATTCAATAAATGTACTTTGAGTTTATAAAAATCTCTGAAGTAAAAGGTTTCTAGAAATTAATTACTAATTTTGAAACATACCTCAAAATGCTTGAGAACCTATGCTGATTATTAGAATATAGCTCATTGATGTGTTTGTGTGACATGAATGACTTTGATGTCATCTGAGGGAATAAAATGATATCCAGAGTCACAGAGAATGCTTCCAAAAAGAAAATTACATCTATAAAGCAAATCATACTTACTCAAGGCAAGTATTTGATATTTGCAAAGAGTTGATACAATTGTGTCACCTGAAATAGATATCCTAAAGAAAGGTCTTAGGATTTATTTTACATTAGAATCTTATTAGGACTTTTATTGCCTACAAGTTACAGTAAATATTAGGGTTTTTAAAAGGTACATGAATAAAGAAAGTGTATTTATACACAGTGGAGTACTACTTTGCCATGAATAAGAGTAAACTGAAGACAGTTTTAAGATAAATGGCTATACTTCAAGACCATAATTTTATGTGAAATTAATTAGACATAAATGTTTAAATAGTTCATTGTTTCTTTTGTGTGAGAAAAAAAGGGTAAATAAGGAGATGTAGGACAAATACTGGGAAACAGAACATGGTCAAATGGGAAAGAGAACAAGGGAGGGCAAGGGGGTAAGGAAAGGCTGGCAAAAGGGATTAAAGAAGAGAATGAAAGGAACAAAAAGATAAACAAAGCTTTTATAAATGGGGAGGTGAAGAAGAGTTGAGGGAGCAGAATGGGCAAAAAGGACTTAAGATATATTATGTACAGGTACAAACTCCCTATGATGAATGTGATCATTATGTATTGCAAATGTACACAGAAAAAGTACATGGAAAAATTTTTTATATTCATGGTAATTGACATGGTTAAATGACTACATCATAGTCACAATAAAGTCTGAATTACGAGTGATACCTATTTTTCAAGAAATGTCATCACTTTTTTTTAAAATGGCTATTCCAAGGGTACAGCTTAAAATTATTGAAATTAAGTTTTATTTTCTGCTTTTTAAATCTCCACATTTATTTGTACACAGATGCCCTTGTACCAGCTGGCTCTGGGTACAATGCCATTTATCTTTTAAGTGGTGAAAATTTTACTTCAAGATAAGTGTATCTACATGATGCCAAATAGTCATCATATTGACTGAATTAAATGGAATTTTGGGGGGTTAACAGACTAGTTGTAGATGTAGGAAGACTCCACACTCCAATTTGTTGTAATGGTGTCACATCACAAGGCCATATCCAGCTCATGATTCTCACGAGTGTTGGAGGCTTATTGATGGAGCCCAGTCTGATCCTGGAACACTTCTGCAGAACAGCCACACCCACCTCAGTAGAGTTCCTCAACCTCACCACCCAATCCCTCGACCCTCCCCCGCAAATATTTCCTTTTAAAAATACTCTACGGAATTTGAGATAAACAACAGACATGACATTTACTTTATTCAGAGTGAAAGATCTTTGGCAAACGCACAAATATCTAAACTGCCACAGATGCTTTTCTTAGCAAAGGGTATGAAGATCTGTATGTGTAAATGAGGTCCTGCTTTGGCAAGAATTTTATAGATCCAGGCCTCACAAACTGATTTCTCTTCATCTGGTGACAGTTACCATTGACAGTGTCATTCCTTCTCTACTTTCTTTCTAGAGAGCATAGTTCTAGGGTGACTTTTTGTATCTATTCAGATTGTCAAACTTGAATCATTCTTAGGTGGAAAATGGCATCTTTTATACTTTAAGAAAGGTGACTTACATGTCCATAATCCAAGTTTCTTAATAAAGAAATACTTATTACATAGGTGATACTCTGTATGCACCAATTCTCTCTGTGTGAACAATTTGAATCCTAATAATTTTAACAGGCAACCTTCTGAAAAACAATTGCCAAGTTATTTGCAAATATTTCAGAGTTGAAGATGTTCATGAATATGCAATCATTTGGTACACTCAAGAAATGTATAAATCTCCTCATGTAACCAGCATTAACAAACTATGAAGTCCCCTAGAATATTTAGCAGAATGCACTATTCAAGAAAAAAACTTTCTAATTTATCTGATCACTTCAGTTAAAATATTCAGAACTAAGAAAATACTGCAATAAAAAGTAAAAAAGAATGAAAGCTTAAGTTAAGCTGAGGAAAGATTCAGAATATACAGGTTGAGGAGTCTCTGAAGGATTAGTCCAGAAACGGTCTTTGGACATGATGCTTGGGGCACACCTAAGCCCATCCACACCCTAGAGCAGTGGTGGTGAACCATTTAGAAATTTCAGTGATACCAGACTGCTGCTAGATGCATACCAGAAGCAAATCTCTCTATATTCAGAAGGAAAGGGTGAATCACATTCCAAAGGCAGAATGACACAGTGGTGTAGCAAAGAGAGGACCGCATTTATCCTAAAGGGATAATTTAGAATTTATCATTTCTAATAAATGGATGGTGCCATGATTAAGGACGTGGACTCCAGCTCAACATAGTCAGCTTTACATATTTTGCCGCATAACATAAAAGATTGTAATGATTCATCGCATTGTAAAGGTTGGCGGTCACTTAAAATCATTGAAACAAATGTTTTCAGACTCATATTTCATTATTTTTTTTCCTAAAAAGGGATCCAGTATAAGATCCAAGCTAATGACACACATGCCTAATCAGTCTGCCTGCTAACCTCATGACTAGATGCAGCTAAACTCCAGCAGAGCTCGGCAGGATACTCATGGAAATACATGTCTCACTATTCTATGCAATTTGCATCTTTAGACCAAGGAGGCCTAGCCACACCCTCTGGGTTTCCAATAACGTCAGGCAAAAACCAGACAGGCAGCTGCACATACAGATATATGCTGTGCTGCCCCCCTCATCAGCTGCCCAGATAACACATCATCTGTCTTTCACACAAGATAAAAGCTAAGGCCATAAATCTTTTTATATTATCATGAATATAGTAACTAATCAGAAGTCCTAATCATTCTCATCTCATACAGCTTTTCCATTAAGTTGTCTCAACCTGAGCCAGATGATTATAAAATTAATGTAACCAACAGAAGACTAAGCAATTTAGAGTAGCATTACTGGCTTGATCTACTGACTTTTTATCTGGAAAAATCCTCGTATAGGAAGAAAGTGTCTGGCCAGAAGATATTTTTCTCAACTAAATGTCTGAATTTCATTGGAGACTGGAGAACATTAGCATGATTAGTGGCTGATGCTTTAGTGTGCTTAATATGTATTAGCATGCAGAGAAAGGTACTATTTTTACATTCCCTTATGGGAGAGAGACCAAGTTGAGATTCACTCAGGCTGGTTTCTGCTCATGGGGCACATTTGTGTTGGGGAAAGAGGAGGTGACATTAGAAAGAAGATAAGAACAGCATGTAACTGCAACGTGAGCATTACATATGGCATAAAAGGAGTGGATTTAATGACTTAGATGAATCAGTGGCACTGATTTGGTGACAACGAGAGACATCCAAAGAAGAAAGATGGCCTGAATCAAAGTTAACAGGTTTTCACCAACCACAGGCTTAGTAGGAGACTCACAGTCTATCAAAGAACTATGTAAAGATATAGTTGGTATAATGAGAACATAGCCACCATTTCTTGAGCCCTGAATGGATGCCAGATACCCTGATAATGTTTTATGTTTTCCATGTATTTATCTTTACAAGAACCTATAAGGAGACTTGAGGCAATTAGGTAGCAGAGCTGAGATTTTAAGCCAGGTCCACTCAACCCAAAGCCCTTGATCCTTCATATCAGCTGTTATATTGTTTGTCTTCCCTCTCAAAGCAATTTGGAGGAACAGCAATTTTGGATAGAATATCTTGTTTTATCTGATAAAATGTCACTTTATAATTCTGTGCCAGTATTTTCATTTATAGAACTTACAGATAATAAGTAGGGGCCTCTATTATCTCTAAATCACTGTATTGTAATATATTTCAGATATGCAATGGAGAATCAGTCTCTGAAAAGTATGCTTATTTTTACTAAATATGATTCTGTAGGCTTATTTCCAAGATTTTAGCTTTTTGCACTTAGAATTCAACTGTAAATAAGCAACCTTTTACTGGTGTCAGTCTACAACAAAAACCTTACATTAGTCTGGCTTTTAGGGACCAAAAACAGCATTAAAGAGGGTGAACTAGCTGTGTGAATCCTAACACTCTGAAGGGTGAGGCAGGAGGACTGCAAATTCCAGCCCAGCCTGGGCAATTCAGTGAGACTCTGCCTCAAAAACTGAAAGGGGCTGGAGATGTAGCACAGTGGTAGAGCACCACTATACCAGCATCATGAAGAAAAAAGTGGGTAAACTGAAGACAGCAACTGCTGAGAAGAAAGCAGCAAGCCTGGGACAGTTGGCCTTGCATACAACACCGCAGGAAATAGAGAGCAATGCATTTGAACACAAAGAAAAGCTATTTCCAAAATCTATTGGTAGGTCTCTGTTGTACCAGCATCTTCAGAACCTTCAGAGGCAAATCACTAGTACTTCACCCTTCTCTAAGCAGTTTGTTTTGATTAATCTTAAGGAAAATCAGATACATAAAGAGAAAAGGTTAAGTTTGTTATTACAAACTGTGCTTCAATATCAGGAAGGAAAACTCATCAGCCAAGGCTGTCCCTAATGTACACACAGGGAGGGACTGCCTGGGTGCCCAGACCCTGCCCACTGCACCAAAGCAGGACACCAACCTGTCCCTCAGGCAGCCTGAGGCAATGTTGTGGGTAGAAAAGCCAGAGCCAGGCTGCCTGCAGGGTCCTGCCTCTCCGGGATCCCCTTCCCTCATTTTGAAATCGAGTAATAACAACATCAGTTCTTAGATGTTATGGAAAGTAAACACAGAAAGTACTATTGGAACAGTGTGTGGTATTTAGTGAATATTTAATAATTATGAGTTCTCGTTAGGTGGCACTTGCTTTTTATGCCTGCCTCTATAATCTGGAGGCTGTGTTTTCTTCTATTTCATAGATAGGAAACTGGCTCAGAGACACCTCAGAGACCACTGACATCTAGAGACAGAGCCAGGCTGTTTCAGAGCCTGGATTCTCCTCTATGACAGTTCCCTCGTAGGCCTCACAACAAAAAGGGTTGAAATGATATGCTCTGCTTTAACAGTAAGTTTCAGTTCCCTGGAAGAATCACTGTGGCAGGCTGGTCACCTTGATGATAGCAGAAAAATAAAGGTGCTACATGCTGAGTTCATTGACTTCTGGGCTATTTAAGGAAAAGATCCCTTCTTGCTTCCTTCCTTAGGAAGTGTGCAAAGATAATTATATTTTGATATGTGATATCTATATCAATACATCTATATATCTATATATCTATATCTATATCAATACATCTATATCTATATCTATATATCTATAGGTCTTCAAGTCACCTACACTGCAGGCAATCCCTGCAAAGTTTATTTGGCCCTTCATACATCTCGCAAACCTATCCCAACTTCCTAGGACCTGAGTCTTTGAGCATGGAGAACCTACAAATCACCAGCACAGTACTTAGCTCAGATCAGGGCAGCTCAGACCTTCCACAGTCCCCTCCCTCCCCCAGGTCCGACAACTGGGCTATTATCAGGCAAACTAAGCACAGCTCTAGAAGACAGACCTGAAAGCCAGGTCTGTCCCTTCCATTAGTTCCTGTCAGATCTCTCAATTAGACCCCCACCCAAGTAGGAGAGAAATAACTCCCCCAAACAGATCTGTTATACCTGGAGGAGCATGATATTCACCAGGAAGCCAGCAGCTGTCCCCACACAGCTTAGCCTGCAAAGAGCTGGTTCCATGAAAAACCACAAGAGACATGCTATGCCTGACAGCATCCTCTATACCCACTACTGCTCTGTCTATAACCTAGCCTTAGACCCCCCTACTCAGAGACTCCCAAATTTTGCACTGCCCAAAGCAATATATCCCTACCTAAACTCTCCTATAAAAACATGCCCTCACCCCTTGCTCAAGGCCAATGATCTTTTCTCCCTTGGCCAGACCGCCAAGACATTAGAGAATCAACAGTGGCCACCACCCACAGGAGGAGAGCTCCCATAGATCCTACACTGTGTATTGCCATCCTCTAAATAGATGATAAGACCACTGGCCTTAGACCTGCAAAGCCAATGAAACACTAAACACTACAAGCATTAAATTGTATTCCATCTCAATAGCCATTATTGTAGCCTATGTTTCTCCAGATCAGCCAATGGCTTACATTGGATGGGGGGTGTTTGGCACTTCTTGTTTCCCAGCATGTGTGCCAGCAGAGGCTGGCATCTGGCTCTCCTCTGAGCGATCCACACATGATGCTAAGTGGCAGAAAGGGCTTGTTTCTTGGTGACTTCTTGTTCTCTTCCCCCGAAGTCCACAAATCTGAACTTAAGAACTCTCTTTTCATTAGGTTAATAAAGAAAGAGCTTTAATAAAATGACCAATGAATCTCCTTTTGAGATAATCTCTGTATAAATAAAATATGCCAGCAAGGTTTTGTTTAATCCCATAGGTTGTCAACTCATGTTCAAAACCTTTTTATTGCTGATTTACTGTCATCATGCTTTGAAGTCCTTCCGTGTGTTTGTTCTTCTGTTTTGATTGGTTCTATTTTATTGCATTTTATTTGATTTTATTATGTGTGATGGTATAGAACATTTTTTTGAGGAAAATGAGATATAGTAGCCATTATTTATTTCCTGTTATTTTGTTTTGAAGTCCTGTATTATTTTCATTCTTTTGAATGGTTTTATATTGTTTTGTTATGTTTGATATTATTGTATGTGAAGGTATGCTCAACTATTTCAAAGAAAAGAGACATTATGGTAGCAACTGTTGATGTCCGGTTGTTTTGTTGTGAAGTACTGTATTGCTTGCATTGTTCTGTTCTGATTTGCTTTGTTCTGTTCTCTTTTGTTTTATTCTCTTTAAAATAAAAATTTAAAATAAAAAAAACCCTTTTCATATGCCTGTACCTTGCTGCAGCCAGTGACCTTCACATTATTAAGATGTGCTTTTAACTGCAGAAAGATATGAATCATTTCTGGATTTCTTAATAGTTAGCAGCAGTATTTGGTTATATAGTGTTATGATTAGAAAGTTAGATTTTCTAATTTCAAGGGAAATGCACCTGTAAGGACATCTTTGTCTAAGAAGTTGCACATGTGGAAAACTCTGTATGTTCCATAAACAGGTTCATGTCTTGAGCTGAGGAAAGACTTTTAAAAGTTTATACATAATGACAGTCAAAAGGTATAATGCAATACAGTGGACATAATTTGTAGATGACACATGTAAGTAATGCTTCATTAAAAAGTATAATGAAAATAGTATTGAAGTTTGTTGTTTCAAAAGAACATCATAAGGTCACCAGATTTTTTTAAAGCACTTGCGTATTCAGAATAATATAGTTGCTAAACATAGAAAGTTTCACCCATTTCAGTATGCTAGAGGATAGAAAGCCTATGAAGAAACTATACTGCATGTGGTGATGCTTCTTGCTCAAATAATGACAATGGTAACTTCAGTAACTACAGAATGTATGATTCTGAAAAACCATTAGTGAAAAATACTAGGAGCCAAACCCCTTTCATTTATTCTCCTGCAGAAGTCACAGTCTGCCTGCCACCCCGCCAATTTTACATTCATCACATTCTTTTCCAGTAGTAGAGACTGAACCAAGAACTTTCATGCTGAGGTGATCTCCAGCCCTTCACTTATTTTATTTTGAGACAGGGCCTCATCAAGTCACTAAGTTAGTTGCTTGGGCTAGATTTGAACCTGTGATATTCCTGCTTTAGCATCTTCAGGTGCTGGGATAGCAGGCACACATCATCAAGCCCAGTGAATTTTAATTTGTTCTAATTTGTCTAGCCAATCCTAGCTACTATGGTCATAGTCTGCAGTATTTCTATATATTAATTATAAGTGTAGGTAAGACTGGAAAAAATGTTGTCTTCACTCTAAAGAAACTAACCAAGTTACACTAAACTAAAACCCATTGAAAGTCCTAAATTCCTACCTCTGAGTTAGAATTAGTAAAACTGGCAATTCACCATTCTTCAGACATTCCTATAAACAGCTGCCTTCAAGGGATGACAAAAGATTACCAAAAGCCATCCAAATTATTTGCCTTAATTATTATTTTTATAATACTTTTTAAAAGTGTAATTTCACAGATTCCATTTATGCTTTGTGTTTTAAAAACCAGAGTGATATATTTATGAATTTTAACTGTAGGAGGATCCTTAAAAAGCTGTTAATTTAGTGCCTAATTCTGTTCAATATTCACCATGTCTGTGAATTGTTTCCTAAATCATTTAAATCACACAGACCTGTTTTTGTACAGAGAATGGAAGCACTGTGGGGCCAGGAGTGTTGTTCTTAAAAAGCAAAAGAAAAACTGGAGAACAGAAATGAGTGGGGAGGTTTTTCATATGGAAAAGAGTTTAAGAGAAGGATTGTGACTCTCCTTGAAGAGGGTGAAAGAGAATTTATGGAAATCAGATATCCAGTGACAGTTAAAGAACTGATCAAGAACATTATATTTGAAAATTTCCTTGATTTAATGAAGCAATATCCAAATGAAGAGTTTGAAGTTTTGAGATACCATCACTGTCAGCATGCCAAGAAGGGGCAGAGTCTTTCCTAAACATCTGTGCTTTGAGGTCACACAGAGAATTGTAGCGTTAGCTTCATCATTTATTCTGTGTAACTATGAGCAAATTAACATCTGTATGACTCAGTTTCTTCATCTGTAGACACGGGATTTTGGTTGCATCCATATTTATAGGACTTGGTGAAAATAAATAGAAAACAATTAACTGGTAAATGCTCAGTAGTTATTAGAAGTTGCTGCTATTGTTTTCCATTTTTTAGTTTAAAGAAAAAAATGAAACAGAACAAAGCAAATCAGAACAGAACAATGCAAGCAACATAGCACTTCAAAACAAGACAACAGGAAATCAACAGTGGCTACCATAATGTCTCTTGTTTTCTTTGAAATAGGTGAGCATACCTTCACACACAATAATATCAAACATAATGAAATATAAAACCAATCAAAAGAATGAAAAGATTACAGGACTTCAAAACCAGATAATAGGAAATGAATAATGGTTACTATAATATCTCATTTTCTTCAAAAAGGTTGTCTATACTATCACACATAATATAATTAAATAAAACACAACAGAATAGAACCAATCAAAACAAAAGAATAAAAGCATGATAGGACTTCAAAACAAGATGATAGTAAATCAGCAGTCGCTACCGTAATGTCTCATTTTCTTCAAAATAGCTCTTCATACCATCACACATAGTAAAATCAAACAAAGCAAAACAATCAAATCAATTAAACAAATGAAAGCATTGTAAGACTTCAAAACAGGATAATAGGAAACTAACCATGATTACCGTAATACATCCCATTTTGTTCAAAATAGCTCCCCATACCATCAAAGTAAAATCTAACAAAACAAGACAGAACAAAGCCAAACCTAACAAAATTGTGAAAACAATACAAAAGTTCAAGACAATAAGAAATTAACAGTCATTACCATCTTTCTCTCCCAGGTGTTTCCTCCCCTATCGCCTTTTACAATAACTATTTTTCTTTTGGGGTCCCATTAACTCCTTCTGTTTTTATGCGAGGGTTCACTCATATGAGTTCAAACTGTTTCACCCATGAACATGATCTCCAGTTGCATCCATTTAACTACAAGAGCCCTGAGATTATTCTGCTTGATAGCTGGGTAGCTTTCCACTGTATGAAAATACTGTATGTTTCTTATCCATTCTGCAGTTGATGGGCAAGTTACCCTTGCTTTTTTTTCTGGTCTCCTGTCACATGTAACAGTTGTTTTCTCTCCTTTGATTTTCAGTCTATGAATATCCTTTCCAGTTAAATGTGTTTCTTGTATATAGTATATTGATGGATCTTGTTTCTTGACTCACTCTCCCTGTTTCTTTTTATTGCTGAATTGAAGCCATCTACATTAATGGTTACAACCAGCATACATTGGTTTGTCTCTGTCATGCTATCCTCCTGCTATTGGCCCTCCACTTTTCCCCTTCATTTAAAGGCCTGTCTTGTTTGGTGGTCCTCCTCTGCTACTGTTCCTGGGACCATGATTATCTTTCTCTCTCTAGAATATCCTTTAGTGCTCTCTGTAGAGTTGGTTTGGTGGTCATGAATTCCTTCAGCTGTTCTTTATCATGGAAGTATCTTATTTTTCCATCAATTTTGAAAGATAGTTTCACGGGATATATTAATATGGATTGGAAATTTTTTTCTTTCAGGAATTGAAACACTTCAAACTTTCTTGACTTGATGGTTTGTGTTGACAAGTCTACTGTGATTCTGATTGGTTTTCCTTTATAAGTGTTCTGTTTCTTTTCTTTAACAGCTTTTAGTATTCTGTTCTTGTGCTGAATTTCTGAGATCTTGATTATTATACGTCTGGGTGTAGATTTACTTTGGTTATGGCTAGTTGGAGTTCTATATGCCTTACTTATCTGTATTCCAGATCCCATGTTTGGGAAGTTTTCTGATATTCCTTCTGTATATAGCCTTTTAATTTCATTTGTGTGTGACCCCTGCTTCTTGACTGATACCTATCACTCTTAGATTATGCTTCTTTGTGTCATCTTGCAGCCATTGAATTATTTCCTGATTCCTTGTTGTTTTTAAGAGATCTTTCCTTTCACAATCACTATCTGCAATCCTATCTTCAAGGTTTCAAAGTCTATCTTCAGTCTCTTTCAAGCAGTTTTGCCAGCTTTTGATTGACTTTTTAATTTCCTGGACATCTCTTTGAATCTGTTTCATGCATTGCAGTTCCTTTCTATATGGTTCATTCAAGGTTTCCATAATTTTCCTATGTTCTTTTTATCTATGTCTTTAGATATGCTGAGCAATTCTTTCAGTAAGTTTGTACCCCTTACTGGGGAATGGAACAGGCACCTGGGATCCTCTGACCCCAGATTTACAGGAAGGTAGCAGGGTGTGGGGCAGGCTTCTCCAGAGCTGTGTAGCTACATTGAGGCTTCCCCAGTGACCAGATGTGCATGGAGATAGGGCTGCTTCTCTCAGCCTGCATGTCTATGCTGGGATCCCCACAATGATGGCAGGCACACAAGGGTGTGTTTCCCTGATTCTCCCAGTGGGTGATGGCTGCCCAAAGGAACCAGAGGCCTTCAGTGGTGGCCTACAGATGCATGGGGCTTATCTGGCCCTGTGTCCCTGCTCCTACTGGCTGCCCACGTGAAGGAGCCTTCCAGTGGTGGGTTCTGACAGGTAGAAGTGGATCTGCTGGTTCTCTCTGCCTGCACTGACTGCCCACAGGAAGGAGACTTCGGGCGGCAATGCCCAGCAGGCAGAGGCGGATCTGTCTGGTTCTCTCCCTCTGGCTGCCCACAGGAAGGAGGCTTCTGGTGGCGGGTCATTGCTGCTGTTTTTTTTTTTTAAAGGCCAACTGTAAAGCTGGCCTTTTAAAAGGCTGAGCATGTTACATACTCTATAGGAATGATCCTGGAGCTGTTTGCTCAGGGTTTGACATCACAATTTAATGTCTCACCCTGTTGTACATACTTTTAATCAGTGATTTATTTATTGATGGTTATTTGGAAATATCTTTTCTTAAAAATCACTTGGAGAAATTGAAAAACTGAAGTGAAAACATAAAATGTTGATACCTTAGGATCTTGTTATTAAGTTTTGACTAAATATGAAGTAGAACTAAGGTTGAATTGGCAGAATAAGTACTCTCTATATGAGCTCTAAAAATCTCGTTATTTTTAGAAATAACAATTTATAAGGCATAAAATTTTAAATGTTCCTATTGGTGGTATCTATTAGAGGTAAGTTATGGTGAAAGCTTTAGAATGAAAATAACTTACAAGTTTAATAAAAATTGTTTTTCTTTTTTTGTACCAGAGATCAAACTCATGACCTTGTGCTTGCCAGGCACGTGCTTGTGCCACTGAGCTCTATCGCTGGCTCTAAAAATTGTTTTTCTTATTTTACATTTTCTTACACAAGACACAGTCAAATTGCTAATAAGCAGAAGAAAATCATAATAAATGGAATGAATGATTAAAAGTGCTTCATAAATTAAAATGTTTCATAAATACAGGTATTAGGCAGGACTGTGGGGAGTTACTTAGCAAAAGAAATGATCAAATGAAAGCTCTTTTTAAGAAAATTTTATTTAAAGACAAAAAAAAATCCAAACAAAACAGAATAAAGGGTAGCAACAATACAGAATTTCAAGGAAAAAAGGAAAAGAACCAAAAAAAAAAAAACCCACTAAGAAATCAGTACTTGAAAAATTACATACTGACATCTTGGAAATAGTTATTCAAATTACATAATTAAAACATGCAAAGTATACATTGAAACAGTGACACTGTTAACAGTTCTGCTCCACGATCTGACAAAAACAGCAATATGGTCATCCATCTTACACACTCAAACATACATGCAATTATATCAAAAGGGTAAAATTAAACACAACAAAACAGAACAAAGCGAATCACAAGAGAGCAATGTAAGAGACATAAATTTCAAAGCTAGGCAATCGGAGATATTCACTCTCTATCATATTGACTCTTTTTTCTTCCAAATAGTTGTCCATATTGTCACATACAGGGAGTTCACATGAAACAACATAGTATGGAACTGATCTAAGCAGGACAAGGAGGGCATTTTAGGTCTTCAAGACCAGACAATAGGGAAGCCAAGAATGACTGTCATAGTGTCTCTCATTCTCTTCAAAACAGCTGTCCATACCTTCATGTGTGTTTAACTTAAAACAAAACAAGCCAAAATCACTTGGAACAAAGAATGATAGTATTGCTGGATTTTACATTGTGACATTACGGAGTCAGCTCTGGGTACTGTAGTGTCTCTTTTTCTTCAAAATAGTTGCTCATTTCAACATGCATTATACAGTTGGTTCTTGTAAACTGTTTATAAGCTCTACACATGCATGAGTTTCTACATGTATATCTATCCTTTCTGCATTAGAGGGAAAAACAAAACAAAGCAAGACAAAACAAAGCAATTCCTAGAAAAGCATGAAGCAAAAAGTCACATAAACCCACAATACAAGGTGATCTACAATGGTTACCATGATGTCTCAGCAGTTTATAACAACATTCATAAAAACAAAGCATTGGAGATATTATAAGACTTCAAAAGCAGGCAATAATCAAACCAGAGTGGGTATCTTAGTGCATCCTGTCATCTTCAGTAGTTGCCTGTACTCTTAGACTTGATGCTATCAATCATAACAGATTTGAATAAAATCAGTCAATACAAGATAGCACTCTAACAAACCAGATTCAAATAAGATCAGTCATAATAAGACAGTATAAGTTATACAGGGCTTCTGATTAAGTTGATAGGAAATTAAGGATGATTACCATATTATGTCCTCTTATTTTTGGGATAGTTGACCTTGTCCTCGAGTCTAGTGTAAGTAGACAAACTGGAACAGCATGTAATCCATCCAAGCAGAGTGATGAGAATAATGTAGATTTTAAATCTTGTTACCCCATTAACAATATCCTCTGCCTTCCTTTTTTAGACAGTTCTTCCCCTTTCACTCCCATAGGGTGCACTGCTTACTTTTGGTCCCACTGCCTTCTTATATAGAGCATCTCAATGGACCCTATCTCCTGATCTACTCTGCCTGTGTTTCTCTCTGTTAGTATTTCGAGGCCCTCTATACTAGAGATTATAGCCAATCTTCTCTGCCTTATTTCTGCTATTCTATTTTTCGGCCATTGATAGTCTGTTTTTCTCTTCCACTCCACTGTCTGCCCCATTCACTGAGGCCTCTCTGCCACTGTTCCTGAAATGCTCATATTCTTTTTCTCTCTTTCTAAAATGTCCTTTAGTATTTTTTGTAGGGTTGGATTGGTGGTCACAAATTCTCCCAGTTCCTGTTTGTCATGGAAGCATCTTGCTTCTCCATTAATTTCTAGAAAGAGTTTTGCAGGATACATCAATCTGGGCTGGAGGTTGTTCTCCTTCAGGGCTTGAATTACTTTGTGCCAAGCTCTTCTTGACTTGATGGTCTGTGTCGAGAAGTCTGCCGTGATTTTGATGGGTTTTCCTTTATAGGTAATCTGTTTCTTTTCTCTGATGGCTTTTAATATTCTGTTCTTATATTGAATTTTTGGGATATTGATTATTATGTGTCTGGGTGTAGCTCTGTTTTGGTTGTAGGTTCCTGGAGTTCTGTATGCTTCATACGTCTGCATATTATTTCCTTTTTCTATGTTTGGGAAGTTTTCCTTAATAATTTCTGTGAATAGCCTTTGCAGTTCTTCTATTTTGACTCCTGCTTCTTCATTCACATGATTTATTCTTAAGTTATAGATCCTCTTGTCATCCTCTAGCCTCCCTATTGTTACTGCCTGCTCCCTTGTTATTTTTAAGAGATTTTCCCTTTCATGATCACACATTGCAAGCCTGTGTTCAATTTTTTAGAGTCTGTGTTTGGTTTCTTTCAGGCAGTTTTGCCAACTTTCTATGGAGTCTTTAGTTTGCTGGTAATCTCTTTGAATCTGCTTCATGAATTCTAGGGTTTTTTAATATTCTTCATTGAACGTTTCTCTCCTTTTGTGTTCCTCCATTCTTCTGTCTGTATCTTCTTGAAAGATGCCTAGCCTTTCTTTTATTAATCTACTTATCTCTTGTTTAACTTGAATTAATATTTCAGTTTTGATCTTGTTTACGAGGTCCCGAAGATATCTCTTTATGTGCGCTGACGCTGTGTTTGATGTTTCATGTTTGCTGCCTTCAATCTCTTTTATATTTGCCTCTCCTGGATCAGTATTCTCAGGTTTAGGTGCTTTTTCTTATTTCTCAGGTTGGGGGCTTTTTCTTATTTCTCAGGATCAGTATTCTCAGGTTGGGGGCTTTTTCTTATTTCTCCCTCTCGTGACGTTTTTGGTTCCTTCCATATAAGTGTATAATGTAATTCCCAGTCCCTTTTCTTGTTGGTTAGGGTTCTTCTGGAGCACATAGGCTAGGGGCTTCTGCCCTCTGCCATCCGCTATCAGAGAGTGAAGTGCAAGCAAGGGTAGTATACGCTGGCTCCACTCCTCCAGGCCAGTCGACCTTTGCAGGTCTTCACTGCATCAGTGTGTGCCGCCATCAGGGAACCAATTTATTTGTGACAAACCACTGGGTCCCAGCCCAAGCAGATTCCACTAATCCGCTCTCTGAGGGGAGCCACCAACTGAAGCCACTTCCTTACAGATCCAGGGCTTTCCTGCCCAACTCCAATATGTCATCTAGTTGGTTGCCCCTTTCCTGCAGGAGGGTCCCCTTCCCATCACTCACCAAGTGTTGATGCCGGTCCCCAAGAACTACTGGGCTCCCTGACCTCTGACCTCAGCACGGCTGTAGCGTGAATTCACGGTGCCTCTGGATGGGTCGCATGCAGGGCCAGTCTGGGGGAGCCGCGGGCAGGGCTGTTCAGCTCCACCCTCCAGCCACTCAAGCCAGTCGCTTTGGCATGGGTTTGGTCGCTCAAGTAGATCTTGGGTACGAATTCAGGTGGCTCGGCCAAAGTACAGTGCTTGCTGATCTTAGTTTCTCTAATGGTAGCCCCGGGACCTCGTATTCCTGTTAGTTTCTTCCTGGGTTGAGAGATTCATCTCCCTCTGTTTGGATCTCTCCAAGGTGTTCCATTCTGGCATTTGAGCTGTCTCTCTCTCAGAGAGGCCTCATATCCTGCTACCTCTAGGTCCGCCATCTTTGAAACTTCTCTGTCAAATGAAAGCTCTTAAAGGCAAGGTCACTTAGGGAGCTCTCTCCTAGCAGTTCATCTGCCTGGGTGTGCCCCTGAGGAGGTGATGTCATCTTTGAAAACCTGAGAAAACAGGGGAACTGGAACCTCACTCATGGCATCAAGAGTGAGTCCAGAGGCATCACACTGCCTGACACCATTCAAAGTAACTCAGTTTTACAAACATGTTAACACCTTAGCAAGAATGTGCCTCCTCTGTCCAGTGAGCTACAAGTGAGTAGCATGGACTGCTCAGGGAGCTGAGAATCTCAAGTCTTTCCCTACACTTACATGTACTACCAGTCAGTATGAAGGAGGGGAACTTGCATGTAAAAGGGAGAAAAATATACATTTAAAGAAATGCTTGTGGATTGTATTTACCTTGGTAAATGGTAGGTTGCTGGGAAATAAAGCAGAAAACATTCAAAAGTAATTTCTCATCTAAGAAACCTGCTCATAAGTATAGTGAGGTAAGGCACAATTCTTGGCATTTTCAAGTGATTCTAGTGAATGAAAAGTTCTAAATGTTAGGGTAAATCGAGGAACAGTTGAGGCCACCAAGACAGGCAACTTAGTAGAGTGCAAGAACTATATAGCAGACAGGGTGAGAGCAGGCCAACTGCAAAAAAGACCACTGGCTTCAAGTAAGGGGTAAGAGCATGTTTTATTGGGAACTTTAGGTAGGTAAGAGGGGTATTGCTAAGAAGGATGCAAAATTTTGGGTCTCTGAGTAGGAGGTCTAGGGCTAGGTGATAGGGCAGTGTGGGTATGGGGGGTGGGTCCTGGCAGGCACAGCATGTCTCTTGTGCTTGTTTGTGAAATCAGCTCTTTGTAGGTTGAGCTGTGTAGCAGCTTCTGGCTTCTGGTTGAACACTGTGCACCTGCAGGTGTGAATAAGAGATCCGCTTGGGGAGTTTTTCTAGCCTAGCTGGCGGAGGTCTAGTTTGGAGACCTGACATTCTTGTCTGTTGCGTTATAGAAAAAAAAAAAGAGTAGACAGTGTAGTTTCTCAGGACTTCTTTAGGCATGACTCGGGGGCTACTTGGGCATCCTAGAAAAGAGAAAAATGAAGGGGAAGAGGATTGGACTGGTGGCAGCATGACAGGGTATCAGATCTAAATGAGGTGACAGTGCTGGGAGCATGATGATCATTGTTCTTGCTTTGGGTGGGCTTTGGATGCTTGTGGGATAGTGGTGTAATGGGCCATCCTGAGGATCTGTCTGGATGTTATGGATCAGGTCCATTGTTGAATGAAATCTCTTAAGGGTCTTGTGATGTGAGGTCCAAACAGTAACAGCAGAAAGACTGGGATAAGGGTATGGGGAAAAGCCAAGACATCCAGCCAGTTTGGAAGGGGCCTCCTCGCTAGTGAAACCACCCTGTCCTTTGAGTCTGGCGGCTTGATCCCAGATACTCTGGACTGCCTGATGAATAAAACCTGATCTGTTAATGTGGAAGCAGAATTCCTCTCTGGAGAAGACATAGGTGCCTCCTTTTTCTTCAGTGAGTAGTAGATTCAGGGTGCAGCCATTCTGGAGGGCCACTCCTGGCCAGGGAATCTACTTCGCTTTGTAAGGCCAAGATGGAATCAAAAATCTTTCTTAATGACTGAAACATTTCTTCTGACAGCTGTTGGTGGGCTGTCCTCACAGCTGCAGAGATTACAAGGCTACTTGTAGGGGTACGAGTAATGGGGCTTGTGGCTGTCATCTGTGAGGGGTCTGCACAGGAACCAGGAGCTCAATTTGCCTAGGGGCTTTATCTATTTTGGGGGCCAGGAATACCAGGCACATGCTCCAGTCCAGTTTGTGGTCAGAGATAAGTGGAGGTCCCATATAGTCAGAAGACCCCAGATGTGTTAGGTAGAAATCATTATGCCTCATTAAAGTGCTTTTTACCTTAGAATCCTTTTTTTTGCCATTGTCCACTGCTGGTGCAGTATGGTCCCTGTAAAAGGGGGAGTGCAGTGTGGACGGTCCTTTTGCATGGCACGTAGCATTTTATCCTGCCAGTATAAGATAAATTTTACCATGTCAACAAGAAGCCACTGGGCAGCAGTTCTTTAGGTTGGACAGTACGAGGCACTGGGTGAGGGTGGTATCCCAAGGTGTTTGACTGGTGAGTGTGGGTCAGCTGCTGGAAGATAACACCATGGAAATTTGAGATATGGAAGTTGTTAGGGTGAGCAGAACCAGGAGTTTATGATTTTGTTTCTATACTTGGGTTAGTGGAAAGTGGAGGTTTAGCATAAAGTTGCATTTAGAGGAGGTCATGTACAGCACTACAACAGCAGCCACCTACAGCACCCAGCCCATTGGATTCTAAGAGTGTTCCTAGGAGTTTCCTGGGAGTACTTCTGTAGAGGCATAGGGTGGCCTATGAAAAGATTTTTATACTATGGCTATTGGTCCTATGATGTGATGGTATTTTGGAGTGCGGGGGCCCATGAACATGGCGTCCCTTTAGGCCTCAGCATCCCAAGTGTGTGCCTCAAAAGTGGGAAATCAGACAGACTCAGCCATGGGCCATGTTGAGGGGTGAACGTGTGTACCCTTGGTGAAGGAGGTAGAAGCAGAGAGGCCAATTGGCAATCTTGTGCTAGTGATGGTTTGGAGTGGTTTAGTAGGAAACAGGCCAGGTTTATAGTCTTATTAAGGTAAGAGGATAGCTCCAGGGGATTGTCTGGGTCTCAGGCTGCATTTAGGCTTTGGGCAGTTGGGGCAGGGGTGTGTGTGTCATTCTGGGGCTGGGGGTAGAAGTCACATAGCAGGGTGGTAGGAGCCTGATCAGGAGAATGATGGTGAGTAGACTCCCTCGGATGAGGCACCGTTCAAGTAGAGCCACTGGCATGTAGGTGGTGGGGGTATTTTATTGGGGATAGTGCCTGAACACACACAAGGGAATGAGAATCAGTTCCACAAAAAGGAAGGCACCTTTTATTTTGGTGTTCCAGTCAGTTGGAGCTGATGAAACCAGACTAGTGGTGAATATAAGAGCTAGAGGTATGAATGTTAGTAGGAAGGGGAGGTGACAGTGCATGGGGTAACCTAAACACTTGGCGAAGTTAGGCAAAGGATGAGTAGGAAAGTGAAAAGGTGACTTCTGGGGAGAAGTCACAGAAGCTTCCTTGGCAGGCTAGATCCTTGATCCAGGAGAGAAGGGATTCCAAGGAGTTGGATCAGGGGTGAAACCAAGGGAGGTTGTTGCAGATTTGCATAAGGCAAGGATTTGATATTCAGCTTTGTCAACAGACATGGGCTAGCTGGGTTAAGAGGTGGTGAGGAGGCAGACAGTGACAATATAGGTGAATATCAGAGTTCTTTGGTGAAGCAGAGGGCTAGGGAAAGAGTGAACAGGTGGATTTTGTCCAAAGAGAGAGAGAGAGAGGAAGAATCAACTCTGGTGTATCCATCTGAAGAAAAGGGAAAAGGATACGTTCTGACTAAGGCAGGAGGGGTTCCAGCAAGTGAGCCTGAGGGAAGTGAGGCAAGGGTCTGCTTGAGGGGAGTGATGGATCAGCAGACTAGGCAGGGCCTCTCCTCTGGAATGTAGGCAAAACCAAGGAAATGGGAGAGAGTACTTGCAATTTCAAGTGAGAATCTTTCGCAGAGTGATCATGACAGTGGTCAGGAAGCAGGTCCAGGGAGTGGAGTTTTAGGCAAGAGTGATGAGTCCAGTGGGGTGAGTCCTGTAGGTGGCTGCTGTTGTAGTGCTGTAGATGACCGGGGACCTGTCCATTTGGGTTTTTAGGATGGAGAGTGTAAGTTATTGATGTATTTATTTACTTTTTTTTTTAACCAAAACTGATCTTCCAGCAAGATCATCCTTATAAGGCTGGATGTTAGGAGAAGGTATGATGAGATTTGCAGCCTTTCAGATCGGTTGCCTAACTAGCTGAAGGCGGGGGGGTAGTCTCCCAGGGGGACGGTTTCACAGGTACTGCAGTGGCCCAGAAGAAAGGAGCAGCTGAATAGCAGTTTGGAGGGGCTGTAGCTGTGGGTTCACAGGGGACTGCCCTGAGTCTGATCAGAGCAATAGGTAGCAGGGATATCTAGTCATTTTTTAGTTGTAGGGAGAGTTTTGTGAGTTGGGCTTTAATTAGGTTGCTGGTTTTTTCTACTTTTCCCGAGGACTGGGGCCGATAGGGAGTATGGGGTTTCCAGTCTATTCCAAGAGAGTTGGAGACCTCTAGGGTTATTTGAGCAGTAAAACCTGGCCTGTTGTCTGATTGAATTGAGGTGGGGAGAGCAAACCAAGGGATAATATTTGACAGGTGGTACTATATGGTTTCAACCTTTTCAGAGTTGTGGGGAATGCCTCAGTCCATCTTGTGAAAGTATCCAGCCAGACAAGGAGATACTTGAATTTTTTAACTCGTGGCATATATCTAAAGTCAATTTGCCAATCTTGGGCAATACCCATGGGCTTGAGGTGTTGGGTAAGAGAGGGAAGAGAGGAGGCTTTCAGGAGGAAATGGAGTGATAGACTGGGCAGCACATGCTGTGATATGTCTTAGTGTACCTTTCCAGGAGGGGCTGAAATAAGGGGCTGGAGTAAGTGGCTGAGGGGTTAGTAGCCTATGTGGGAGCTATCATGGAGGGAGGAGAGAATCTGAGGAGTCTGGGAGGCGGGAGAAGATATTTTCCTTGGTTGTCAAACCATCCCTGTGAGGTGGGGAGTGTCTGGTACTGCAAGTGTGTTGTGGAATATTTGGGGGTGATGCCTGTCAGGGAGAGGTACTGGCCCTGGAGTTGGGGTGGAGTGCTGGTGGAGGCAGCAGCCTCTTTGGCTGTCTGGACTGCAAGAGTTTCCTTGTACTGTGGGGTCTGTGGGTTTTTGATGTCCCTTACAGTGCATCACTCCTGCTTGGGCAGGCAGGAGGACTGCCTCTAAGTACCTTTATTAGGTATAAATTGATGATATAGGATCCTCTGGTGGTAAGACATTCTCTTTCAATCCATATTGTTGCATGGTTGTGAAGGATGCATAAAGTGTGTTTTGAATCTGTATAGATACTAACTGTTTCCCCTTCCCAGAGTGAGGGCTCTGGTCAGAGCTGTAAGTTCAGCCTGTTGTTAGGTGGTGTGTGGGGGGAGAGCTTGGGCCTCAATTGTGTCAGTTGTAACTATTGTGTATCCTGCTCTTATCATAGAAGTGGCTTAGTCTTTGTGAGAACTGCCACCTATGAACCAGGTACGCTGTGGGTCCTATATAGGAAAGTCTAAGATGTGAGGGAAGAGTCTGGTGTATAATTGTGTGAGGGGGAGGCAGTCATGCTCCCAAGTGGGGTGTGTATTATCTTTTGTCTCTATGAGTGGGATCAGTGGGGCTGCAGGGTTAAAATTGGGGCCTGGGACCAGGGTAATGTTGGGAGTTTTGAGGAAAAGAGCATAGAGCTTGGAGGAGCCTTGGAACTGAGAGTAGGGAGAGATGGGAGGAGGTAAGGAGGGCATGGAAATCATGAGGGGAATACAAGGTTCCGGGAGCATGGCAAGAAATCTTTATGGCTTCCAAGAGCATAAGTGCAGCATTTGCTGCTGCCTGTAAGCAGGGAAGCCACCACCTGACAGTGGAGTCTAGTTGTCATAGGCAACTGGAGGTGTTGAAGCCCAACTCAAAACTGCAGTGGCACATCCCTTTCATTCTGTTGTGTGAAGGAGGAAGGAGAGGGGCAGGGTCTGGAATAAATGGAGCAGTGGTCACGGTTAAAGCCTGTTTTAATTTCTGAAAGGATGCATGAGGGAAAGAAAGCTTTTTGGTCTAAGTGGCCTGAAGGATTGTTACAAGTGAGCTCATAGAGTAGTTTTGTGAGAATGGAAAAGCCTGGGATCCAAGGGCAGAAGTAACCTATAATTCCCAGAAAAGAGAGGAGTTGTTGAACAGTGATACCGTTCAGATTTGGGTAATACATTGTACACACTTGGAGTGAGAGGACTCTGGTGTTTTACTATAGGAGGATGCCTGGGTATAGGACTGATGGCTTTCAAATTTGGGCCTTGGAGGGGGAGACTTGTTATCACATATTGTCTAAATATTGAAGAAGGGTGTGGGTATCTTGATGGCAAGAGAGGGTGGAGGGGCTGCAGTGGAGTTGGTCATCTGGGTACTGGAGGAGACAGGAAGCATTCGGTTGGAAGAAAGAAGCTTGTCAGCAAGCTGGATGCATCCCGTGCCATGCTGGAACTTAGGGCGCCGAGCCAACCAGTAAGCAGCCTGCTGCCCTGGAAAGTGACTGTGGTCTGGGGAGCTGCGGCCACCCCAGGGCGGGGAAACGAGAAGCAAGAGCGTCTCCTGAGATC
>PVJX010028868.1:0-23460 GCA_004027295.1 Dolichotis patagonum | reverse complement strand
CAAGAAGAGCTTGGAGTGAAGTATTCCAAGCTCTGAAAAAAAGTAACCTCCAGCCCAGGGTGATGTACACTACAAAACTGTCTCTAGAAATTAATGGAGAACCAAGATGCTTCCATGACAAAGAGGAACTGGGGGAATTTGTGACCACCAATCCAACCCTACAGAGAATACTGAAGGACATTATACAGAGAGAGAAAAAAATAGGATTTTGGGAACAGTGGTAAAGGCCTCAGTGAAAGGGGCAGACAGTGGAATGAAGAAGAAGAAAAGACAACCAATGGCAGAAACATAGCATAGCAGAAATTAGGCAGAAAATGTTGGCTCTAATCTTTAACATAAATGGCCTTGATGTACTAAAAAATACCACACAGGCAGAGTAGATCAGGAGGTAGGGTCCACCGAGACGCTCTGTATAAGAAATATAATTAACCTGAAAAAGGGTTAATGGATGGAAAACAAATGTGAGAAAAAAATGCTCTATATGATAGGGAATCAGAGAGAAATAAAGGCAACTTAACTAGCACCTGCAGATAGGTTAGAAACACAGGATACTTATGTAGAGAACTACTCAGCCATAATGAAGGAAACCCTTGAGGCATTTGTAGGTAAAGGAATACAACTCGAGATCAAGTCCAGGAGTGATAAGGTTTGGAACCACTTAGGTAAATAGCAGGATGCCCCCCCAATCTAAAAACTGAGGGGTTTGGTGGGACCCAAAATGCACAGCACCCTATGGGAATGAAAGAGGAGGAATAGTCTAAAAAAAGAAGGCAGAGAATATTGTTAATAGTGTATCAGGATTTAAATCCCACATTACTCACACCACTCATTTAAATGGATTATATTCTGTTCCAGTTTGTCTGCTTGTACTAGATTTAAGGGCACAGAGAGCTATCCTGAAAATACCAGGATATAGTCAGTAATCATCCTTAATGTTCCTATTATCTTAATCTGAAGCCCTGTATAACTTTTAATGTTTTATCGTGACTGATCTTAATTGAACCTGGTTTGTTAGATTGCTGTTTGGTATTGACAGATTATATTCAAATGTGTTATGATTGATAGTATCAAGTCTGAGAGTGTAGGCAACTACACTGAAGATGACAAGGTTCACTAGGATACCCACTTTGTGCTGATTATTACCTGCTTTTGAAGGTTTATTCAGTCTACAATGTTTTGGTTTTATTAATATTGTTATGTACTGCTATATTCAATTATAGTATGTCTGATTATATGGACAATTCTATTGAAGATAACAAGGGACAACACAGTAACTTGTAGATCATCTTGTATTGTAGTTTTATATGACTTTTTTGTTACATGTTTTTTATAATAATTTGGTTTATTCTGTCTTGCTATGTTTTGTTTTCCCCTCTACTAAAGAAAAGATAGAAATACATATGGAAACTCATGCATGCATAGAACCTATAAACAGTTTATGAGAATTGTTTATAAAACACATGATGAAATGAATAGCTACTTTGAAGGAAAAGAGACACTTAGGTACCCAGTGCTGATTCCATAGTATCATGAAGTGAAATCCAGCAGTACTAATTATTCTTTGTTGAGTGATTTTAGCCTGTTTTGTTTAAGTTCAACATACATGAAGGTATTGACAGTTATATTGAAGAGAAGGATATACACTATGACAGCCATTGTTGGCTTCCACATTGTCTGGTCTTGAAGACCCAAAAGGTCTTCCTCATCCTGTTCAGATCAGTTCCATACTATGTTGTTTCATGTGAATTCCCTGTATGTGATGATATGGACAACTATTTTGAAGAAAACTGGAGACAATATGATAGATTTGAAGATCTCTGACTGTCTCATTTTGAAATTTATGTATCTTCCATTGCTTTCTTGTGTTCTGTTTTGTTGTGTGTAATTTTACCTTCTTTACAATAGAAAACATTTAAAAATTTAAAAAAATAAGGACAAAAATACAGAAAAAAGGAAATTTTCTGTTATGCTCAATATCCATATAACTTTTTAAAAATATTTTTATTTAGGGCCCAGGGATTTAGCACAATGGCCTAAGTGCCTGCCTGGCATGTACAAGGTCATGAGTTCAATCCCCGGTACCAAAAATATATGTATTTTTATTTTAAAGAGAAAAAAATTAAACAAAATTGCCAATAAGATGATCAAAGGGTAACAATTGGTAACATATTGTGTATTGTTATCTTTAAATTCATTACTCAGTGTACAACATACATGCATCTAATTGTCCAGACAACATTAGCACAAATCTTTCTTTTCAATTGAATAAGAGAAATTAGTAGTATCATTATCTTAATTATCTTGTCGATATTCTCATACTGATCTCTTTTTGCCCATTATTTCATAGTATTTGTGTGTATTGGATTTATTTTGGTACACTTTCATCAACTTTAATTCTTTGTTAATCCAATTATTATTGTTTCTATTATTTTGTTTTAATTCACCTGGCATTTTATTAATATAATGTTGCTAGTTTGTCATAGATCATTTTTATTACACTGAGATAACATCTATTCCAATTTTCTATAGGGTTTTTATTTTTGTCATGAATGGGTGAAGGGTTTTGTCAAAAGTTTTTTTCTCTATCTATTGAGATGTTCATATGATTTTTGACCTTGCCTCTGTTAATATGTTGAATTATATTTATTGATTTATATGCGTTGCTTCTGGAGATTTAGCTCAGTGGCCTAAGCACATGTCTGGCAAGTTCAAGGTTGAGATATCAATTCCCAGTCCAAAAAAACAAAAAGCAAAAACAAAACAAAAAAAAGGAATGATTTACATGTGTTGAACCATCCCTGTATCACCAGGATGAATACCACTTCGTGATGTTATACAATCTTCTTGATGATTTACTGCATTGTGTTTGCAGTATTTTATTGAGAATTTTTGAATCTCTGGCCATTAGGGAGATTGTCCTGTACTTCTCTTCCTTAGTTGAGTCCTTTTCTGGTTGTAGAATGAGTTTAATGCTTGCTTCAAGGAATGAACTTGGGAGTATTGCTTTCCTTTTGATTTCATTAAAGAGTTTGAGAATTAGTGGTGTTAGATCTTCTCTAAGTTTCTTTAGAATTCAGCAGTGAATCCCTCAGTGCCTGGGCATTTCTTGGTGGTAGGATTAATTTACATCTCTGATTTAATTGATTGACATTTATTTAGGGTTTTTACACTTTATAGTTTCAGGTTTCCTAATTCTTATGTATCTATGAATCTATCCATTTCTTCTGCATTTTCCATCTTATTAAAATACAAGTTTTCAAATTAGGTGTAGATAATTATCTGGATTTCTAAATGATCCGTTGTGATTTCACCATTTTCATTCATAATTGCATTAGTTTGCATATGTTCTTTCATTTTTATAAGGTTCAATTCGGGTTTGCTGATTTTCTTTAATCTTTCAAAGAACCAACACTTTGATTCTTTGACTCTTTGTATTGTTTTCTTATTCTCCAATGTGTTACTTACTGCTCTGATATTTATAATTTCCTCCATTGTATAAGCTTCTCTTTTAGTCTACTGTTGTTTTATCAGAAGTTTGAGGTTCACCATTAATTTGTTTTTCTGCTATTGTTCTGTTTTTGTGATACAGTATACACTGATATAAATTTTCTTCTTTTATGACAGATTTTATTCTGTACTATAAGCCATAATATGTTGTATTATCATTGTCATTTTATTGTAGAAACTGTCTAATTTCTTCTTTAATTTCCTCTGTGAACCATTGTTTCTTCAGGTGGGTACTATTTGATTTCCATTTGTTTATATATTTCTCATTGTTTGTCTTGCCATTGATTTCTAATTTAATTGCATTGTGCTCTGATTATGTACATAGGATAATTCAAATTCTTTTGCATTAACTTAAGCATGTTCTATGAGGTAGCATGTGATCTATTTTGGGGAACATCCCATGTACAGCTTGGAAGAAAGTGTATTCTGATGTTGTGGGATGGAATACTTTATAGACATCTACCAAGTCCTTTTGTTCAAAAGTTTGTGTCAGCTCTAATATTTCATTGTTGATTTACATTGTCTTTTTGATCATTTTATGACAGTGGGATGTTGAGAGGCCCCAATACAATTGCATTAGTGCTTCTTTGATTTTTCATGTGTGTTAATTTTTTTTTATATTGTTGGGTTCACTGGTATTCATTGCATATATATTTATGACTGTTGTGTCTGCTTTTTGGACTGTTTCCTTTACAAGAATGTCATGACTGTCTTTATCTCTCTTAATCTGTCTTGTCTTGAAATTCCCTTTGTATGTAAATAGAATAGATATTCCTGCTTTTTTTCCAGGTTCTTATTGCATGGAGTATTGTTTCTCATTTTGTGACTTTCAGTCTATGAATTTCTTTTTGGATTAAATTGTTTCTTTGTGCAGCATATTCTTGGTCTTTCTTCTTGATCCATTCTGCCAAGCTGTCTATTGATTGGTGAATTGGGACCATTAACATTGATAATTATAACTGATATGTATTGACTTATATGTGTCATGCTATTTTCTTATTTTTGGCTCCCTCATTTTTTCCCTCCCTCTGTTTAATTGATTGCCTTGCCTTGTGGATTGCTTCTGTTGTGGTTCATGGAGTTTTATTCCTTACTATTTCTTTCTATAATGTCCTTCAAAATATTTTGGAGTCATTTGGTGGTCATAAATATCTTCAGATTTATTTGTCATGAAAGTGTCCTGCTTCTCCTTTTGTTTTAAAAGAGAGCTTTGTAGATTACATCAATCTGAGTTGAAGTTTGTTTTCCTTAAGAACTGGAAATACTGCACTCCAAGCTTTCCTTGACTTGACAGTTTGTGCTGAGAAGCCATTTGTGATTCTAGTGGGCTTTCTTTTATAGATGACTTGTTTCTTTTCCACAACAGATATTAATATTCTATTCTTGTGGTGAATTTATGGAATTTTGATGAATATATATCTGGCTGTAAAATTTTTGATCATGGCTAATTGAAGTTTTATATGCCTCACTTATCTGCATGTCAAATTCTTTTTCCCTACCATGGAAGCTTTCTGCCATTACATCTGTGAAAAGTTATGTTTCTATTATTTGCTTTATCTCATATATTTTCTTTGACTACAACAAAATTTGTTATTCTTCTTTTCATCATCTAGCAGCTACTGAATTGATTTCTCATAGCCCCTTGCTATTTTTAAGGACTCTTTCTTTTCACAATCTCTAAACATAAACTTGTCTTCTGTATCTGGGATCCTATCCTCACATTGATTTAATCTGCTGTGGATAATTTCAATAGAATTTTTATTGCCCTGTATATCTACTTGAATCTGCCTTATGCACTCTATTGCTTTCCTATGCTAAGAAGTCATTGCTTCTGTAATTTTTGTAAGCTCCTCTATTTAAGCCTGTATCTGCTCTACAGTTATCAAGCATGTTTTTCATTGTGGACATTTTCACTGCAATTATTTCTGATTTGATTTCTTTCTACAGTTTCATTTAATTGCTTCATTTTACCACTTCAGAGATGGCAATTTGATGAAATGTTTGTTGTACAACTTCATTGCCCCCTAGGTTTTCTTTTGGTGAAATCGGTGTGTGTGGTTGCATCTTGTTTAAGTGTCTTCTGATTTTCTTTTCTTTTCCTTTTTTGTGGCTTAAGAACTGGAGTGATGTTTGAAAATTGCCTATGGTGTTTAATTTTTTGCTAATATATAGAATCCTTAGGAAATGACTACTTCTCCAAGGTATCCATCAGGTGTAACTTTTTTTCAGTTTTTGAATCTGTTGCAAGATCCTATAACTTCAGTCTGTTAGGAGTGAGATTTTGTTTACTGTTTGGCCCAACACTTGGTTCTTTGGCACTGTGTTACAGTATTTTCTAGGACACTTTGTTAGTTTCAGTGTTAGAGTATCAGAAAGAATAGTTGTTTGGAAAAATCATGTGAATATTGGTTAAGATAGTAACATCAGGAATAACAAAAGCAACAGTCACAGAGTAGAAAATAACAAACTGAGTTACTCAATTTGCCATCTTTATGATATGAACTATATTTGTAGTTATATAACAAAATCTATAACAGACAGAAAATTATATGCAGTAAATAAGTCCTTACTACATTGATTTAAATTAAGAAGTAAAATTTAAAAGAGCCTAAAGAAAAAAGCCAAGAGATAGAAGAACAGTAGATATTAGAAGTAAGGCTGGAGGACAAAGGCAGATCATATTAAGTTTGGGAAACTGCTGTGAAATACTGGAGGGGAAGAGAGAAGGAAGAGATACAAAGAAAGACACAACAGAACTACAACTAGAAAGAGGCTAGAAACAAGATTCATACTCCTATCAAAACAAGCTTAAACAATGAAGGATAAAATAATAAAAACAAAAATAAAAAACAACACCACAGCAATAACAAGCAAACAAATAAGAGCAAGAGAATTAAAAGTACATTTCCAGGTTTCTTGTAGACAATGTGTGGGGAAAACATTCCCAATCCATGCCAATCTATCCTAATGAGCCAGCCTCAGCTTTTTGATGGAGTAGTGGATAATGTCCGTGAACCTGCACATTTTGGTGGAAATAAGACTCATTTGGTCTGCGGGTATCAGTATGTCTTCTATGGGCCAGGGCCTATCTGGGAGCTGCTAGATGGAGCCAGCAATCACTCTAAATTCTGAGCCCATCCAGCCCACTTCCTGCATGGCTCCTCAGCAAACATTCTCTCACATGGCATAACTGAGACCTAAGCATTTACCTGCAGTTAGTGCAGCATTTTACATCTGTGGATCCCCTCCACTGCTGTCTCACCATGGAAGCCTCTGGGTAAACAGAAGTCACCTGTTATATGACTACTAACAATAGAAAAAATGCAACCATGATAACATAGAGTAGGGGAGTCAGGACCACACAAGTTGAGTCCCAGTGCTCCAGCCCTGGTCCATGGAGAGTTTGAGACCTGCACTCCCAGCAGGTGAGTTCCTATCCACCTTCCTAGGACAATGGACTGGGCCCGGAGGTTTCTCAGACCTCAGTACACCAAGCCCAGTGGACTTCTCTCAGTCTGGGAGGCCAGGACTCTGCAGGTTGACTTTCAGCCCACTGGCATTGGCCCAGGGAGAGACTGAGACCAGTGCTCACAGAGGTTGAGTGCCCACCCAACTCCCTGAAACACTGGACTGGGCTTGGGAGTTCCTGCAGACCTGACTGGGCCAAGCTCAGTGACATTAATTCACTTCTAGGAGCTCAGGGTGCAGGAAGTGATTCCCAACACAACCAAGGGAAACTTTGGAACACTGCTCAAAGCAAGGAAATATAGGAAAATAACAAAAGAAAAGGTCAAAAGGTAATCTCAAATCTCCAGCCCATCATAAGAAAGCATAGGCGCCATATACATAGAAGAAATTAGAAGCCATACACCTGACATGACTGAAATGATAGCAACTGAAAAACTCAAATCAGGAATAATTGTCCAGGTAGCAGAAGAAATGATAAAAGAAGCAAAAGAAATAGTGAACACATCTGGTGTAGACACAGCTAAAAAATTAGAGCAACAGATAGAATCCCTGAATGAACACTATAAGAAACAAACAAAATGCATGAAGCAGACTCAAAAAGATATAGAGGAAATAAAAAATTCTACTGAAAGCTGTCAAAAACCACCTCAATGAAAGTGAAGATAGAATTTCTGACCTCAAACAAGACCACAGCTAGTGAACAGGAAAGGAAAGATCTTTTAAAAATAACCAAGAATCAGGAAATAACAATTCAAAAGCTGCAAGATGATGCAAAGAAAAATAACATAAGATTAATAGGGATAAATTTTAAAAAAGCACAGCTCAAATGATATCAAGAGGATATTTACAGAAGTGATAGCTGAAAACTTCCCAAGCATGAGAATGGAAACTGAAATTTGGATTAGTGAAGCATATAGAACTCCAAATACCCATAACCAAAATAAAACTACACCCAGACACATAATAATCACCATCCCAGAAACCCACCATAAGAATAGAATACTGAAAGCTGTTAGAAAGAAAAGACAGATCACCTATAAAGGAAAACCTATCAGAATCACAGCAGACTTCTAAACACATCAATGAAGTCAAGAAGAGCATGGAGTGAAGTATTTCAGATCCTAAAGGAAAACTACTACCAATCCAGACTGATATACCCTGCAAACTGTCCTTCAAAATGGATTGAGAGATAAGATACTTTCATGAAAAAGAACAACTGAAGAACTTCAAGATCCCCAAAACAACCCTACAAAGAATACTGAAAGATATTCCAGATACACATAGGATAAAACCACCAAGCAAGGCAGACAATTAAACAGAATGGAAAGATAAAGATGCAACAGCAGAAAGATAACATGTCAACAATAAGCCAATATATAACAGTTATAACCATTAATGTAAATGGCCTCAACTCACCAATCAAAAGAAACAGACTGGAAGAATGGATCAAGAGACAACATCCAACCATACGCTGTCTACAAGAAGCCCATCTAACCCAAAAGGAAACCAATAGACTGAAGGTCAAAGGATGGAAAAAAAGTACTTCATGCAACAGGAAACCAAAAACAAAACAAAACAAAAAAAACCAAAAAACCAAGGCCAGCTATTCTGTTTGCAGACAATGTACACTTCAAACCAAAAATGTTTCAAAGAGATACAGAAGGCCACTGCATACTAGTTAGAGGAAAACTTCAAGAGGAAGAGACAACAATCTTAAATATATATGCATCAAATTCCAGAGCACCTAGCTATACAAAGCAAGTATTAACAGAAATTAAAAATCAAATAAGCAATAACACAATTACAACAGGAGACCTTAACTTGCCATTGACACAAAGGGACAGATCAATGAGACAAAAAATCAGTAAAGAAATAACAATCCTGAATCACACCTGTGGACAAATGGAATTGATAGATGTATAAAGAGCGTTCCATCCAACAATATCGTAACATACATTCTTCTCAGCAGTACATGGGCCATTCTCTAACATAGATCATATACTAGCCCACAGAACATATTTAAGTAAATGCAAAAGAATTGAAATTATCCCATGCATGTTATCAGATCATAGAGACATAAAATTAGAAATTAATGATAAAAGAAACTGCAAAAACCCAAAAAACACATGGAAACTGAATAATACACTGTTGAGCATTCAGTGGGTCACAGAGGAAATTAAAATAGAAATTAAACAATATTTACAAACAAACAAAAATACACATACAACTTACCGGAATTTGTGGAATGCAATGAAAGTAGTCCTCAGAGGAAAATTTATGCACTGAGTTCCCACATCAGGAAGACAGAATGAAGCAAATAAAAAACCTGATGCTACACATGAAACAACTAGAAAAAGAAGAGCAAGCCAAGCCTAAAGCCAAAAGAAGGGAGAAAACTATAAAGATCAGAGAAGAAGTTAATGCAATATAAACTAAGAAAACAATACAAAGAATCAATGAAAAAAACAATTGGTTCCTTGAAAGAATACATAAAATTGATAAGCCCCTAGGGAATGTTATTAAAAAAGGAAAGAAAAACTCAAATTCATGCAATAAGGAAAAAGTTGAGATTGCTACATATTCTGTGGAAATACAGAAGATCACCAGCATATATTTTGAAAACCTCTACTCTCATAGGTCCGATAGTACAGAAAAAATGGACATATTCCTAGAAACATATAAACTACCAAACCTGGGTTAAAACAGCTGAATAACCCAATTTCTATTAATGAAATTGAAAATATAATTAAGCCCTTGCCAACAAAGAAGAGCCCAGGCCCAGACAGATTCAGTGTGGAATTCTACAAGAAATAAAAGGAAGACTTAATTCTGACATTCTTTAAACTCTTCAATGATATCGAAAGGGAAGCCATTGTTCCTAAGACATTCCTGGAAGCAAATATTACTCTAGTACCAAAACCTCAGAAAGACCCAACTAAAAAAGAGTACTATAGTTCAATCTCCATAATAAACATAGATGCAAAATTCTCAATAAAATATTGGCAAACAGGATGCACCAAAACATCATGAAGATTATACACCATGACAAACTGGGATTGATGTCAGGAATGCAGGGATGGATCAACATCTGTCAATCAATAAATGTAATCCACCATTTTAATGGAACCCAAAGTAAGAAGCACATGAGCATCTCTATAGATGCAGAAAAAACTTTTAAGAAGGTCCAACACTCATTCATGATAAGAACCTTACAGAGCATTGGAATAGATGATCTTTACCTCAATATGATAAAGGCCACCTATAACAAACCAACAGCCAGCATCATATTAAATAGCCAAAAACTGAAAACCTTTACCTTAAAATCAGGCACAAGATAAGGATGTCCCTTATCACTATTCCTTTTCAACTTAGTACTGGAAATACCAGGCAGAGCAATTAGACAAGAGAGAGAAATAAAAGGAGTAAAGGTAGGAATAGAGGAAGTTAAATTATCATTATATGCAGATGACATGATATTTTACATAGAAGACTCCCAAAACTCCATTGAAAGACTCCAAGATTTAATAAATAAATCCAGCAATGTAGCTGGATACAAAACCAATATGCAAAAAAATAGCATCCCTGTGCAATAATGACAAAGGCATAGAGAGAAAAATAAGAGAGGCCACACCCTTCATACTAGTATCCAAAAAAATGAAATACTTAGGAATTAATCTCATGAAAGAAATAAAAGAGCTATACAGGGAAAATTGTAATACCCTGAAAAGGGAAATCGAAGTGGACCTTAGAAAAATGGAAAGACATTCTTAGTTCAAGGATAGGAAGAACAAACATTGTGAAAATGGCCATTCTCCCAAAATTATTATAGAGATTCAATGAAATCCCATTCAAAATACCACTAACATACCTCATAGATCTAGAAAAATCACTGATAAAATTTGTCTGTAACCAAAAGACACTTAGAATAGCAAAGGCAATTCTAAGCAGCAAACACAAGGCAGGAGGCATCATAATCCATGACTTGAACTTACACTACAAAGCTACTATAATAAAATCAACATGACACTGGAATAAAAACAGATCTGAAGATCAATGGAATAGATTGGAAGATACAACCACAACCACAAACACACTCAACCAACTTATCTTTGATAAAGGGGCTTGTCCACTGGAAGAATGATAGTGTCTTTAATAAATGGTGCTGGAAAAATAGGCTAACCATATGCCAAAGACTAAAACTAGACCCATGCCTATCACCATGTACTAAACTAAAATCTAAATGGACCAAAGATCTAAATATTAAAACAGAATCACTAAATCTGTTGGAAGACAAAGTAGGTAAAAATCTTGAAGACATAGGGGTAGGTAGAGAATTCATGAACAATAATAAAACCACACAGGAAATACTTCCCAGAATCAATAACTGGGATCACATCTTACTAAAGAGTTTCTGCATGTCAAAAGAGATCTCCAGCAGAGTGAAAAGAAAAACCACAAACTGGGAAAAAATCTTAGTGAACTGTCCCTCAGACAAAGGACTTCTCTCTAGAGCTTATAAAGAATTAAAAAAAATCAGACCCTCACAATTCAAAGACCCAGTCCAGAAATGGGCATCTGAGATGAATACACTGTTCTCATCTGAAGAAATACAAATGGCAAATAAATATATGAAAAATGTTCATCATCATTAGTCATTAGAGAAATGCAATTTAAAGCCACACTGACACTCCATCTCACTCCAGAAAGAAAGGACAAGTTTAAAAAAAAAAACTACCAACAACAAATGCTGGAGAGGCTGTGGGGAAAAAGGAACTCTTCCGCACTCTTGGATGCGAATGTAGACTGGTGTAACCACTGTGGAGGTCAGTCTGGAGATTCCTCAAAAAGCTGGGTTTGGAAGTCCCATTTGACCCAGCTATTCCACTTCTAGGCATATGCACAGAAGAACTGAAAACATCATACCACAGTGACATAGGTGCTCCCATGTTTATAGCAGCACAATTTTGTAATACCTAGAACTTGGAAACAACCTAAGTGCCCATCAACTGAGGAATGGATAAAAAAAGTTGTGGCATTTTTATACAATGGAGTACTACTCAGCTATAAAGAATGATCACATTGAGTTATTTATAAATAAATGGATGCAACTAGAGACCATACACATAAGCAAAATAAACCAAACTCACATGTGTAAATATCGTATAGTCTCCCTAGTGTGATAAATGGTAAGTGTACATAAGATTCTATGGTAATCATGATTCCCCAGTAAATAGCTTTGAAGACTTTTAATGTTTTCATTCATCAGTTGGAATGGATTTTTTCTGTTTTCTTTGACTTTATTATGTTGTATGGTATGTACAGCTGTTTCAAAGAAAACAAAACACTATGGCAGCCATTGCTGATTTAATATCGTCTTGCTTTGAAGTCCTACCATTCTTCTATTTATTACCATTGGTTCTATCATTTTGTGTCTTATTGGGTTTTTAATATATGTCATAGTATAAACAAATTTTTATGGAAAATACGATATTACAGTTGCCATTGATCATTTTCTGTTATTCAGTTCAGAATCCCCTGTAATTCTTTCATTCTTTTGAATAGTTTTATACTATTTTGTTATGTTAGATATCATTGTATTTGAAGCTGTGCTCAACTATTGCAAAAAAGAAACATTATGGTAGCTGTTAATATCCAGTGGTCTTGTTGTAAAGTGCTGTGTTGCTTATGTTGTTCTGTCCTGATCTGCTTTGTTCTGTCCTCTTTTGTTTCATTCTCTTTAAAATAAAAAAAAATTTAAAAAATCACATAGAGTAGATGAAATACATAAAATCTAGATATATTAATACAAGTATTAATACATTTACAAATGTTGGTGAAGAAGTAAAGGAGAAAATTAAATTTGAAAAAGAAGAAAGGTGAGAATGGAAGAAAAGTGACATAAATGTGCACATTATTTAGTAAAAGAATATTAACAAAATTAGGTAAAAATATCAGAAAAGAGAAGACAAGAAAAATAGAAATAATGAAGAGGAAAAAATGAATGAAGAATAATAGTATTGAGTAACAAGAAGAAAGGAATAAAGAAAAAGAAAGAAAGAAAGAAAGAAAGAAAGAAAGAAAGAAAGAAAGAAAGAAAAAGAAAGAAAGAAAAATGAAAAACAAACCAACTCCCCAAAAAGTAACAATGAACAAAGGAAATGTGTCAAAATTTTTTTTCATGCGACTGAACCAGGCATTGCTTTCCACAGTCTGCAGTATGAAAATTCATCAGGTATGGGTCAGTCATACTTACCAAGAAGTCCTCATTTGTTTCCACACTCTTTTTTTTTTTTGATTTGGAAGTATTAAGTCCTTCCCTACCTTTTCTGGTTGGTGTGTTCAGTCAATGGTATCCACCTTAACCCTGTACTCACTTTATCTAGCCTCAGTTTCCATGTCCCTCTACATGTCTCAAGACACTATTTTCTCCACTCAGCTATTAAGAGGTGCTTCCCTATCTCCAGATGTGTCTCAGTCCTTACATTCTGGACTAGTGGCAACTTGACAAGCTAATATGTATCCTGATCACATTGGCAGATGTACAATGTCAACAGACAGCTGAGTCATATGCTGGATGCAGGCACTGGAACAGGGATGGTTGACTGTCTACTGAGTTTAATGCCAGCACTTTCAAATCCAGTTTCCAAAGGATTTATGGCTCAGTGACACATGTGGCTTCTCATCACAGAATGTGGGAATATTGTATTTATCCTAGCCTGATCCTATAGTTCTCAAGAATTTTCTGTCAAAGCTATCTACTTTACAACTTTCTCTGTTACACAGATCCCAACTATTCACTGTGGTAGTTACCCAAGTACTCCTAAAATTTAATTGTTCCATAACTTATAGTTCCTAGAATATTGCAGATTTAAACAAATAAGTTGTTCCAAAAATGACTTCTCATTAATATTTATTGATTACAGTAGGAACCACAATGTATTTTTCCTCCAATTGTAGCTTGCCATGTGAATGGAGTTACTGTCAGAGCAAATCTTCATGTTATATTTTCAAGGTACAAATAATCATAGGTTTTTCTTGGGTATAGCACTGGCATTTCAGCGTGATGTTTCTCCCTGGTTCTCTGACTATCTGGGTTTACTTTATATTTGTAGATAAAAGGGCTCCTCCCTGGGAGCTGAAGTGAATAGTCTAGACTTTTTCCTTGTTTTGCCTGCATTATCTTAAATATTCTCTAATTTCTCAGATGTATAGGTTTTCTTTTGGATCTTTCATAAATTACAGAGCTTTTCCTTCTCATTTTCTCCTTGCTACCTTGTTTTTGAAGTTTCTTGTATCCAGGTTCTAGGAGTGACTATGATATGCCACCATCTGTAGTATTGAAATTTGCCCATATTGACAGTCACAATTTATGGCCTATAATATGATTTTCAGTAACTTTTCTTTCCAATTTAGTATTTAGCCTGGTGTTGTAAATTTAAGTGGGCAAGTCCTCAAGCTTTCTGGTCAAATTTTTAATCCTAAATGGTTTATTCTTCTTCATGGCATGTATCTAATGTGTCTTAATAATTTTCTTAAAAATATTCATTTTAGGGTATGGAAACAATAGATGTTTTTGTCATGATCTTTTACTTTGTAATTCATGAATTTTTAAAATAAGGCCTATTTGATTTTATGTAGATTCTTTTGTATATTTTCTATATATGGACACATACCTTCTACCATTAAAGATAATTATACTTCATAGTTTCATTTGTTACCTTTTATTTCCTTTTCATGTCTAATTTCACTAAGTAAAAGTTAAAATATGTTGGACAGAATTAAAAACATGATCATTGTTGTCATGTATTTATTATTTTGAACTTAAAGTAAAAAACATTCAGGTTTTACCACTGAACATGTCATCTGTGAGTTTTATGCAGATTTCACATATTAGTTATTTTCCCTTCGTTGGGACAAAAATAGCCAACAATTGCAACTTAAATGACAGATTCATTTTTGACTCAATTTTAGTAAATTTAGACAATGATTAGATGGTCAATGGAAGAAATGACATAGCAGAACAGGAAAATAAAAAAGTTCTTTAATATTTTCTGAGTCAGTTTTTCAAGTCATATCCACAGTAATCCATCTCCAACCAGGTACCAACTCTTATGAGCATGTTCAGCTATTGACCATATCAATGGATAAATCCATTAATGATTATAATATCCCAGTTATCAAATTATTCTAAAGACAGGCTTTTGGGACAGAGTTCAAATATAAATGATAGCATCTTTCACCTGAAATCCAAAAACTCATGTGCATCTCAGTATGTGTAAAGAATTTAGCCCATCTCTAAGACTTGCCAAAGTCTTAACAATTCAACCACTGTTTAAAGGTCCAACTCTAAAGACTTCTATGAGACTCAAGACAAAAGTATAGCTCTAAGGTTCTGTAAAAATTAAGAAGAATGTTAAATAATTCCATCATAAAATGACAAAGAAAAAAATTCCCATTCCAAAAGGAGGGATATAAAAGAATAGCTCCAAAGTAAGACCAAAATTTAGTAAAGCAATTAAGAAATTCAATAACTTTGTGTTTAACATCCAGCACAAGAGACATATGTGATTTTAAGAGTTTTGGTGGTCTTGCTCTTACAGGATTGGCAGTTACAAAACCTATGATCTTTTTTTCTTAGGCTGACTGTGCCCATTACCAGGAAATTTATGCAGGAATCATCCTATATATGTTTTCTCCAAGTTTTTGAGCTCTTTATTACAATTGTGTTTTAAGTATCACTGCTTCACATATTGTCCTCTTAGGTGCATACTGCTTTACCTTTCAGGTCTTCTTCTGAAATCTGGATTAGAATTTTGGGAACTGAAAAATTCACATATTCTACATGCCTTCATAAAGTCACAGTGTGATTGATGCAAATGCCTGATGCCAGCTCCAGAAGTATCCTGGCTCCCTTTTTGCCATTTAAACAAAGATATCTGAGTATCTATATGGGGAAATTTGGAAAAACATTGTCTTTCCTGATCCTGAGACCAGGAAGCACTGAGTGTCTGTTTTCAAAAAGGTGTATAATATGTTTGTTCCTTTGAGAGTGGACATTTCCTGGGACATTTTTAAGTCATTTGTTTGGTTATCTTGATGCAAAGTACTTAGCTACATTTTACTGCTAGTCTTTTCAGAAAACAAATTCTCCTGTGCATACAATTTGGAGATGCTTCACTTTTGGCCAGACACCACAACCTTTGTCTCTGATTCCCACTGATTATCAATATAAAAGTACCAGCAGTACACATGCTACAGACTGAATTTGAAATACCTTAAAATTACTTTCACCAGGATGGTTTGCTGCCCTTAATCTCAGCTTTCTGTAAAGTCTTAGGATATGTTAAATAGTTAGACAACTTTCTAACTAAAAATAGCAAACATAGACTTTATTCCAAATTCCAATAGAGTCCTTTTCTTATGTTTTTTGTGGAAATGTAAGCTAGTACAACCACTATAGAATATAGTATGGAAATTTCTCCAAGACTAACAGAGAAAATTCTGGTTGGCACATCTCTTCTTCCAGGTATTTTCCTGAAATGTTTAAAGACATCACATTTCAATGAATGCAAAAATGTATTTATAAAAGTACAATTAATAATGCCTGAATCTTAGAAGAAGTCTATAATCAAAAAATGAATAAAAAATATTTATACACATTGGACTGCTACTTTGCTATAATGAGTGATAAGTTTGAGACAGTTGTAGGAAATTAGATGTACCTGGGAAACCTAATGCTAAGTGACATAAAGCAGACACGTTGACTTAAACATCAAATGGTTTCTCTTAAAAACAATCACAAGGAATAAACAAATTAAGAAGAAAAATAAAAGGAAAAGAAAACTGGGAGATATGTATCATTTGAAAAAAGGAAGGGGACATAGAGATGGACAGAGGAGGCAGGCAAGAAAAGATGGTGCAGATATAATTAAAATGCATTACATACATGTACCAATTCCTGAGAGTGAAAGTAAACATTATGTATTGCAAACATGTACTAATAAAGAAAAGGGGAATATTATTGGTAAATATATGCCTTTTCTGATAATTACTTGAATTTCATACCACTTTCATTCTAACAATAAATGTGACTTTAAAATTGGTTATTTTATTTATTTATTTTCAATTTTTTTAAAATTTTACTTAAAGAGAAAAGCAAAACAGAAAAAGAGTAGAAATAATAGAGAATTTCAAAAACAAACACTAAGAAATTACTAGTTGATAAATTACATATTGTCATCTTAGAAATAGTTTTTCAAGTTACAAAATTAAAACATAAACAGTGGATATTCAAACAGTGTTTCATGGTATGTCGGTGGCCCCCAGGTCTCACGTATTTGCATTGTACATTTGTGACTGGTTCATTGTCTAGTTCTTGCATTTATGGTGTCGGTGCTACACCCTCCTAGGATGTGGAGCCAGGATGTGATGTAATGGCAGGAAGACGGTGTGTCTCTCTGTCTTGCTGCTTTCTGTGTTGCTGTTTTGCAGCCACCCTGAACTGTGGCCCCGCCATGCCACCCTGCCTTGGAGCCAACTGAATATGGACTGAAACCTCCAAAAACTGTAAGAAATAAACCTTTCCTTTCCCAACTTTGGGCATCAGGTATTTTGTTTCAGTGATGAGTAGAAAGTAACTGAGACAGAATTTGGTACTGAGGAGTGGGGTCATTGCTGTGACTATACCTGACCATGTTTTTAAGAGGCTTTGGAAATGGCTTGTGGGCAGAGTTTGGAAAGGTTCAGACATGTCACCTGGATGCACAGAGCTGGAGCAACTTAGGTTGTTCTGTAGAGGAGATTCTGGTTAGAGCTCAGGAGACCAGAAGGCTGATAGAAAGCCTGATGGTAAAGACAAGGCTTGGGAGGTTTCTGCTGGGAAGAAGGACTGCATTGGTTGTTGGACTTCCTATGATGTTTGTTATGGCATGGCAGCAAGTTTGTCTGAATTTTGCTCGTGCCCAGACACTTTGCCTGAGACTGAGATTAAGGGTAATGGACTGATTAATCTGGCAAAGGAAATCTCAAGGCAGTCAAACATTGAGGCTGTGGCATGGCTATTGTTGGGGCCTTTTAGCCAGCTTTAAGTTGCTAATCAAGAACAAAGAGCCCAGCAGGATAATTTAAAACACTGTGAGTTTGGCCAGAAGGAAAACTCCAGGAAAGCTGTGGATTGTAAAGATAGTGCTGAGACTTGGATTGTTGAGAAGGAACAGAGAGAAAAGAAAGATGGCCACAGGGCATCCCAGGAAGCAGCAGGTCTTCACCCTTTGCAGCCTCCAAACTGCAAAGGTGAAAGAATTTTCTCAGATGAGAAAGCTTCAGAGTACCATGCTCCAGAATGGCACAGGAGGCCACATGAGGTTCCATAATGGTGGCAACATAGAAATGCTTTTCTTCACAATCGGGTTCACAAAGTCCAGCAATCTAGGCAATCAACCCCTACAGCCAAGAGAGAGGAAAACCTGGCTACTGCTCCAGCTGGCAGCAGACATTGGCAGCATCCACATGGTGCTGACTTTAGATTCAAGGAAAATGCACAAATTCTGAGGGTAAGAAGGCTTCCAACTCGATTGCAAAGGTCCTGGGAGGCCAAGAAGTGTGCCCCTGAGAGGGCAACTTGTAAAGATGTAAGGGTGAATCCAAAGGTGCAGTGGAGACCCCAGAAGTTTGGAAAAGCCAAGAACGAGGATAATCCAAGGAAAGCTGCACAAACTGAGCAGACAAGGTTTAAGAGAAAAGCTGCAGGAGCTGAAATCCCTGGAAGTGCCATGATGGTGGAATCACCCAAGCCTTTTGGAGCTCGCAACCGATTGCTTCAAATGCTGAGCATGGAACTCTAGGACTTAATGTTCGCCCTCCTGTATGTTGGACTTGCATTGTTTCCAATGCTTTATATTCCCCTGTTTGTATCTTTTGGAATGGTGATGTTTATTTTGTGCCCTTTCATTTCAGAAATGTTTAACCTTGTTTCACTTGTACAGGGAGTTACAGTTAAGAGTTTGCCATAGATATTGGAGGAGACTTGGAACTTGGACTTCTCAGCAATGCTGAAAATGTTAGGACTTTGGCAACTCTTGGAGATGGACTAAATGTCTTTTATATAAAGGTAATACATGAGTCTCTGGGGGCCAGGGGTGGAATGTCATGGTTTATGTGGGTGGCCCCCAGACCTCATGTATTTATATTGTACATTTGTGATTGGTTTACTGGTGTAGTGCTTGGATTGATGGTGTCAGTGCTACACCCTCCTAAGGGTTTCCAAAAGTTATGTATTACAAATTGTGCTGCTAAGAACATGAGTGCATAAATGTCACTGTGACAGGAAGATTTCAGTTTTTGGGGGGAAATACCCAGGAAGGAAATACCTGGATTGAATGGGATTTCCAATTCTAGTTTTCTGGGATATCTCCATACTGATTTCCATAGTGGCTGCAGCAGTCAACATTCCCAGCAACAATGGAGCAGTGTTGCTTTTTCCCCGAAGCCTTGCCAACATTTGTTTTCAGTTGATTTCTTGATGACAGCTATTCTTTCCAGAGTGATATGAAATCTCAAAGTTGCTTTAATTTACATTTCTCGAATTACCAGTGACGATGAACATTTCTTCATGTATTTATTTGCCATTTGTAAATCTTTATCTGAGAACTGTGTGTTCATCTCAGATGTCCATTTTTGGCGAAGTTCTTTGAGTTTGGGGCATTGATGTTTTTCAATTCTTTATATGTTCTTGATATAAGTCCTTTGTCTGAGGGGTTGCTGACAAAAATTCTTCCCACATTCTGTGGGTTTTCCTTTCACTCTGTTTGTTATTTCTTTTGAAGTGCAAAAACTATTAAATAATATGAGAATCTAGTTGTTCATTCTTTGAAGAGTTTCCTGTGCAAATTGCATTTTGTTCATGAATTCTCTGCCAACCGCTATGTTCCCAAGACTTCTACCTACTTTGTCTTTCAGTATATTTAGTATTTTTGTTTTAATACTTAGATCTTTGATCCATTTGGACTTTAGTTTAGTGCATGGGGATAGGCATTGTCCTAGTTTCAGTATTCTGCATGTGGAGAGCCAGTTTTTCCAACACCATTTATTAAATAGATTATCCTTCTTCCAGTGAACATGTTTAACCCCTTTGTCAAGTATCTGGATGCTGAATGTTTTTGTCGTTGTGTTTTCATCTTCTAATCTGTTCCATTGATTCTCAGGTCTATTTCTTTGGCAGTACCATACTGATTTTATCACTGTAGCTTTGTAGCATAGTTTCAATTCAGGAATTGAGATGCCCCATGGCTTTCCTTTGGTGCCCAGAATTGCCTTTGCTATTCTAGGCTTCTTCTGTTTCCAAATGAATTTCAGAAGTATATTCTCTAGATCTGTAAGGTATGTTAATGGTACTTGAGTTGGGATTGCATTTAATTTGTGTAACAGTTTAGGAACTATGGCATTTTTCACAGTGTAAGTTCTTCCTAGCCAAGACCAAGGAATATCCTTCCATTTTCTATTATCCACATCAATCTCCTTTTTTAGTGTAGCATAATTTTCATCATATAGGTCTTTTATATTCTTGGCTAGGCTGATTCCCAAGTTCTTCAATTTTTAGATGCTATTGTGAATGGCAATATTTCAAAAATTTCTTCACAGTGTTTTTTGTTTGGGTACAAGAATATTACCAATTTTTGAGCACTGCCTTTGTATCCAGCTACATTGCTGAATTTTTTTATTACCTCTAGTAATTTTTAATGGAGTTGTTTGTGTCTTCTATAGAGTATCATGTCACCTGCAAATAGTGATAATTTAACTTCTTCCATTCATATCTTTATTCCTTTTTATCTATCTTTATTTTGTGAGTGCCCTGGTTAATATTTCCAAAACTATATTGAAAAGGAGTGGTGATAGTAGACAATGTTGTCTTTTTCCTGATTTTAAAGTGAAAGCTTTTGTTTTTTGTCCATTTAGTATATTGTTGACTATTGTTTTCTCGTAGATGACCTTTATAAGATTGAGGTAGACACTGTGCATTCCAAGTTTCTGAAGGGTTTTTATCATGAACAAGTGTTGGAATTTATCACAACCTTTTTCTGCATCTATTGAAATGATCATATGGTTTTTGTTTTTGGCTCTGTTGATGTGGTGCATTACATTTGTTGATTTGCATATGTTGAACCATCCCTGAATTCCTGGAATGAATCCCTCTTGATCATGATGTACAATGTTCTTGATGATTTGTTGCATTGTATTTGCCAGATTTTATTGAGAATCTTTGCATCAGTGTTTATTAGTGAGATTGACCTCTAGTTCTTTTTGGTTGTATCTTTCTCTGGTTTTTGTATCATAGTAATGCTTGCCTCCAGGAATGATTTAGGGAGGATTTCTTTCTTTTCAATTTCATTGAAGAGTTTAAGGAGTAATGGCATCAAATCTTATCTAAATTTCTTGTAGCATTCAGATGTGAATACATCAGGACAGGCTTTTCTTTTTGAAAAGTTTTTAATTAGGTTTTCAATTTCAATAGCTGCATTTCGAGTATTCAAAATTGCTGTATCTACTTGGTTGAGCTTTGGTCATTCATATGTTTTATAGAAATCTGTATATTTCCTCTGTTTTCTACTCTATATGAGTAGAGATTTTCAAAGCATTCATGTGCTTTTGAATTTCAATGCAAACAGAATTAATTTCCATAGTTTCAGTCTAATTGGGTAAATTTGTTTTTTGCTTGTTTTTCTTAACAAGGTTATCTAGAGGTTTGTCAATTTTATTTATGCCATCAAAAAACTAGCTTTTTGATTCATTAATTCTTCAAATTTATTGTAGTTTTTATTTTATTTATTTCTGCTCTGATCTTTATAATTTCCTCTCTTATATGAGATTTGGGTTCACTTGCTTTTCTTTTTCTGGAATCTTGAGATGAAGCATTAGAATGTTTATTTGTGCTTGTTATGTTTTCTTGATATGAAAATTTATGGCTATATATTTCCCTCTTAAGACCAGTTTCATTTTACCCCATGGATTACAGTATGCTGTTTCCCCATTTTCACTGAGTTGTATATGCTTTATTTCTTCTATAATTTCATCTGCAGCCCACTGGTTGTTCTGAAGTTTGTTATTTAATTTCCATATATTTATGCAGGATTTGCAATTTATTTATTTATTTATTTATTTTTATGTAAAGAAAAAAAAACAACCAAACAAAACATAAAGAGGGTAGCAACAATACAGAATTCCAAAGGGGAAAAAAAGGAAAAAAAGAACAATAACCACAAAAACAAAAACAAAAACAAAAACACTAAGAAATCACCACTTGATAAGTTACATACTGTCATCATTGGAAGTAGTTGTTCAAGTTACATAATTAAAGCATACAAAGTAGACATTCAAACAGTGAGACTCTTAATACTTCTGCTGAACATTGCAACAAAAAAAGTAATATGGTCATCTATCTTCCACACTTAAACACACATGAAGTTATATCCTTTAGAGCACTTTCTTTTCCTCTCTTTTTTACAGTAGAAAGTACACATTTTGGGTTTTATTACTCCTACAGTTCTCATTACTATTTACACTAGAGACACAATGTGATATTTATAAATATGATTCTTATTTATTTCATTTATGAGAATAGGCTCACGTTGCCTCCATTTATTTATGAAGGCCTCAAGAACATCCTTTTCTATAACTGAGTAATATTCCATTGTGTAAAAATACCACATCATTTTCATCCACTCTGCGATTGATGGAGATCTTGATTTTTACAAGATTTAGCTCTTACAAATTGGGCTGCTATGAACATGGGTGCACATATATCACTGTGATACAAACTTTTCAGTTTCTCTGTGAAAGTACCCAGGAGAGGAATAGTTAGGTTGAATGGAGCTTCCAAACTTAGTCTTCTGAGAATTCTGCATGTTTCTTTCCATAGTGGTTGCACCAGTCTGCACTCCCACCAACAGTGGAGCAGTGTTCCTTTTTGCCACAGCCTCGCCAACATTTGTTATCAGTTGATTTCTTGTTGGCAGCTATTCTTTCCAGAGTGATGTGAAATCTCAGGGTTGCCTTAACTTACATTTCTCGAATGACCAGTGATGGTGAACATTTCTTCATGTATTTGTTGGCCATTTGTATATATTCATATGGGAACTGTGTGTTTCAGCTGCCCAATTTTGGTGAGGGTCTTAGAATTTGAGGAGCTTGATGTTTTTCAATTCTTTATATGTTCTTGATATAAGTCCTTTGCCTGAGGGGTTGCTGCTTAAAATTGTTTCCCATTCTGAGGGTTTTCTTTTCACTCTGATGGTGATTTCTTTTGAAGTGCAGAAACTTTTCAATAATATGAGATCCCAGTTATTTATTGTCTAAAGAGTTTCCGTGTAGTTTGCATTTTGTTCATGACTTCTCTGCCTGCACCTATTTCTCCAAGATTTCTACCTACCTTATCTTCTAGTAGATTTAGTGTTTCTGTTTTAATGTATAGGTCTGTGATCCATTTAGACT
>PVJX010028867.1:0-23460 GCA_004027295.1 Dolichotis patagonum | reverse complement strand
AGGACGACATGAGATGTCTGATTCTCAGCCCACACGCTGGCAGGATCACAGCCGCCCCCCAGAGAGGGGAGGAGTTCCTTGTTCTCCTGGCACCTCGAGTCAATCACACGGTGCAGGTCTTGACGCACCAGGATCTTTCTCCTTCAGGCTACCAAAAGTCTGCCACACTCTCAGCCACCCCCCAGAGAGGGAAGGAGCTCCTTGTTCTCCAGGCACCCTGAGTCAACCGCATGGTGCAGGTCCCAAGGCACCAGGGTCTCTCCCCTGCAGGCCCCCTAAAGTCTGCCATACTCACCTGCTATTTCTTTCTGATGAATTGACCATTCCATTTCCAAAGTTCTGAAATGGCCAAGAGACCACAGAAAGAATTCTCTTTAGGCTCCTGTTTGAAACCAGCAGCTACAGCAATCTGCTGGCCTTGCTTCAGGGCCACAAGAAATTTCTTTTAGGTTTTCTAGAAAAACTGTAAACCAAGACAAACAACACTGGTACATGTCTTTTTTTTTCCTTGCCCTTGTTCTCTTCTTACTGCCAGAAGAACAGCTGGTTACTCCAGGTACAGCATTCATTTATAATCATAAGGAAGATGCCCACATATACTGAGAATAAAGCACAGATCTCTATGATGTTTTGGTATAAATCACAAAGATGAACAACCATACCAGCCATGAGCTTCTGTCTACTTATACACTTCTTGTTTCTGTGCTAATTAAGCTACTGCCTAACTTGTTATTTAAGTTACTGTGGTCAATTTCCTGATACAGCACAACACCATCTTGACTGATTAACACCACATATGTAGTATGTATCAGTTCCTTAAGCTTGACATATCCAAATATCATAAACTTGGTAGTTGAAAACAACAGAAATTTGTTCTCTCAACATGCTGGAAGCCAGAAGTTCAAATTTAAGATTTCAGCAGTGTTAATTTTTTGGGGCTCTGAGGGAGAATCTATGCCATGGTTTTGTCCTGGTTTCTGGTGGCTACCTACAACTCCTGGTTTTCCATAGCTAGTATATGCATCACTCTAATTGCTGCTTCTGTTTTCACATAGCTTTATCTTCTGTTTCCCTCTGTGCCTTGTCCATTTGTGTGTGTGTGTGTTTCTTTAAGGACACTAGTCATTAGATTTAGGGCCACCCTAATCTAGGATGAACTAATCTCAAAATCCTCACTTTAATTATATCTGCAAAGACTCTTAATCCAAATGAGAACACATGCTGAGAATCCAGGTAGATATTGCATACTGTTTTTAAGGGAACAGTGCTATTCAACTCATTACAAAATATATACTCTTGAATGTGCATAAATGGGATTATATGTATCATTTTTATTTTACAGATTATTTATTTATCCTTGTTTTATTTTCTCATGACTCCTCTCTTCTCTTCCCACCTTGACCTATGCCATCCCATCCTCATAATTCAAGATAACCTATTATATATTCTTTCATTTTTGTCCAGATATGTAATCCTACACAGGCAGAATGTGCACACACAGAGAACTACACACACACACACACACACACACACACAATCAGTTATTTTATATAATGAACTACTCTACAACTGAGTGACTTTATATGGCAATTACTATTATAGTTCATAAATAATGAGACTGGAATTTGGTCACTGTTGTCTGGGTTTGCTCATGCATCTCAGGGTTGGCTGGAGCCTCTGCTCCATGTGAGCACTGTCTAGGGTAACTTAGCTATAGTGGCTCTGAATCTTATGTCTCTCATCCTCATCCTGAATTAGTGGCCTGACCAAGAGTAGACTATCATTCCCATGGGGAAATTCACTCACATGAGCTCTTGTTCTGCTTGTGTCATGTCAGTTAATATCCCATTGCCTAAATTCATAATTAATGGGTGTGGAAATATGTTTCATCTTTTGGTAGAAGAAATTATAGCTACCTTGCAAGGTAAAGATACAAAATTGAGATCATTTAATGCACTCTAACAAATATGATAAATGTGTATGACTTCATTTGATCAATGTTTGCTTTACAAAACTGGAATACTATTGTGTAATTTGTGTGCATCTTCCTTTTCTTTTTTAATATACATATTTGCAATATGTAACAGCCATATTCTTTGTGGGGAGTTCCTACATGTAAATAATACAATCTTCCTTTTCTCAACATCTTATTGAAATATCTCTCACTCATTTTATCTTGATACAATTTTTAAATAACTGAATTGTATACCTTGTGGGAACATACTGTAATTATTTGGTTATCCTTCTCTAGATGGATATTCAATTCTCTCTCTCTTTCTCTTTCTCTCTCTCTCTCTCTTTTTTGAGGAACTTTTATCACTTTGCAGTAGTTTTCCAGGAATAGATTGTCTAGGTCAAAAGGTAAGTAAATTGTTACTTTTAACAGAAACAACCAGATTACTCTTCAAATAAGGCTGCAATACTTCACTTCTATCAGAAATTTATGACAGTCTTTCCTACAGAGCTAGCAACAAGATGTGGCATTTTTCTTTGCTAATATTTTATACTTGGCCTTGCATAAAGTGATAGTCCATTGCTTTTTCACTTTTCCTTTCTTCAATTGCTCACGAACTTGGGTATCTTTTCACATAATTTTGCCATTTAAAACTTTATTTCTTTTATTAGTCTGTTTATACACTCCTCCTTTTTACTGAGTTACCTTTACTTTTCTTGTCAGTTTGACAGAGCTTTTTGTTTATCATACTTTTTGTTTTTGGTGCCAGGAACCGAACACCAGGCTGGCATTGTGCCACTGAGCTATACTCAGCCCCTATTATAGACATTAAACTTTTGATTGTCTTCTGGGTTACAGTATTTTTCTAGGTCTTTATTTACAGTATTTTTTGTCATATAAAAGTTCAGTTTGTGACTTTTTTGCTATTTAAATATTTATTTACTTAACTTATTCTAGGAAGACTGCTATTGTCCCTAAACAAATGCTAAGCATCAGCAGGTTGAGGGGGTAGGGAGAATCGTCTCTTGAGGTTACCTAGGGCCTCCTCCAAATTCTTACTTCATGCACATGAGAGATGAATTGAGTATTTCAATTATATCTCAACAAAAATGAAAAAGGAGAGAACTGAGAAATCACAGTTAGAAAAAAAAAGAAAGAAATCAGAGTTAGAAGACATGTGGTTGAGACCCAAATAACTGTTATCAAATAGAAGAAACTGGGCCAGGGATGTAGCTCAGCAGCACCAGGGCCTGCCTGGCTCTCGAGGTCCTGAGTTTGATTCTTGGTACCAAAAAAAAAATTAATGGAAAAACCCCACTTGGAGCTACATTATTATTAGTTTTCTAGGGCGGTGGTAATAAGTGTTACAAATTTAGTGGCTTAAAACAACAGAAATGTATTGTCTCACAGTTCTGGAGGCCCAAGGTCAAAATCAAGGTGTCAGTAAGACTATGTTTTCCCTGTATTCTTCAACAGACAATTTGTTCCTTTCTTCTCTCCAAGTTTCTGCCAGTTGCCAGTAATCTTTAGGTTCCTCAGCTTGGAGATACATCACTCAAATCTCTGCTTTCGTATTTCTATAACTTTCTTCCCTTTGTGTCCTCATATGGCTTGTCTTATAAAGGTACCAGTGGTTCCAATTAGGACCACTCTAATCCATTATGACTTTATTTTATTTAATTATGTTTTCAAAGATTCTTATTTCCAAATAAGTTCATATTCTGGGGTTGTGGGTGGACATGAAATTTTTTGCAAACAGTATTCAAACAAATGCAGTCTGCCCTCTGCCCATCCACCCTAAAAAATTCATAGCAATGTCACATGCTAATTATGCCTCCAAAAGTGTTAACCCATTGCAGCATTAACCTGAAATCCCAAACCTAGTAACTCAAAAATTCAGAATCTCAAAATGTATAAATCTCATCATTTACATCAAATCAGATATGGTTGAGATTCAATTTGATTCATCCTGGAGCAAAATTCCAGTCCATTTGTGGTTCTGCAAAACTAGACAGTAAGTTATCTGTTAAAATATATTGTTGAGATAAGGATGAGATAGACATTCCAAAAGGCAAAAAATAATCACTCAATTTGGTAGCCCTTCAGTCAAAAACCTTGATGTGCAGTTTCTACCACGGGGGTCCCTGCCCCAGATGGAGGGGTGCAATCTGCCTTCACCTTCAACTACTGTCCTTGAAACTTACAGACATTTTAAAACATGTACAGCCAAATAGAACTTTTTTTTATATTTTCATTAATTTTAATTTTGGTTCAAAGTCTCCTAATTTTCTCTAAAGATTCTAGTTGTTTAATTTTACCTTTTTTTGTTTTTTGAGACAGGATCTTGCCAGGTAGTTGAGGATGGCCTTAAACTCACTTTGTAGCCCAGGCTGGAGTCAAACTCACAGCAATCCTCCTGCCTCAACATCACAAGTGCTGGAATTAAAGGTGTGTGTTATCTATGCCTGGCTTACTTTCAAATATTTATCTTTAGTCTTCTGAAATTAATTTTTATTTCATGGAAGATAGAGTCTATTTTTATTTTTTCCCATATAGATATGTAATTATACTGCACTACTTATTTTTTCAAAAGGTGGCCTGAAATGTGACTTTTGTCACTTAGTGATTTCTCATATATACTAGAACGTAATTCTTGGTTATTCATTTCTTTTATTATTTTGGCTCTTCTTGTGTCAATATCACACTGGTTCAATAAAAGCTACTTTGGAGTATTTCCTAATGCTTGCTAATGTCAGTCTCTGCTCTGATTTGATTTTATGAATATCTACTTTTTTATTTCCCAGAGTCCATGTGCTATCTAGTTGGTAACCATTAGACTAAATTAGATTAAATAGCATTTAAAGTCATTAAAACCAAATAAAATTTTAAAAAATGAGTTCCTTTGCTGAACTAGTCACATCTCAAGCACTCAGCAGTCACATGTGTCTGGTGACTACCCACTAAGTAGCTCAAAGGTAGAATATGTCTGTCGCTGCAGAAAGTTCTACATGACATTGCTCTTCTAGGTTATTGACATTTTCTTGTTTTAAGGGTAATTTTTTTTTTCTGGGAATCAAACTCACAACCTTGTGCTTGCCAAGCAGGCATTGTGCCACTGAGCTATATCCCTGGCCCAAGGGTGATTATTTTCTTCTCTTTCTAATTCTGCAGATGGAAAAGTGGTGATGGTTCTAATATCCATTTACAAGACATTCAGTATCCTGTCTTCCTTTTGCTCATCTTTGAATAGTGGAAGCTGTAGAAAGGACATCTTGAAATTACAGTGAAGAGGGTTTCTGTTTCCAGCCACGATAGAGTAATTGGAAAAGACCTATCTTCCAACTATAAACTGGGAAAAATATATTAGACAACTGTTTTCGGCCATGAGAAAAATGACACTACAGAAGTGTGACCTTTCAGAGAGGAAACACACAATGTGAATCCCACATTCATGTCATCTGTCTGCCTTCAGACACTTTTTGGATCATGGTGCAGGAAGGCAGAGACCAAGCAGAGTACATCAGTCTTGCTGAGCTAAGAGATAAGTGTTTGGGACAACTGAGGCACATAGACTTTTCTGACAGGTTACTAGAAGAGCAGGAACTGATTATGATAGGAGCTAGGGCAGCTAGTACAGTCTTAGGATAAAAACAACAATGACAAATTTTAAAACTCACACTGTCTTATTTCAAAGATTATTATAAAGCTACCCAAATTAAAACAGAAATCAAGGGGTTCAGAAAGATATGTCATACAAAGATAGACAGATGATAGGTACATAGTTATAGATGATTGAGAGATAGATAGATAGATAGAGATAGACAAAGTCAATTGATTTTTGATAGAGTCCAAGACAACACAGTGAGAGAAAAAGGGAAATCTTTTCAAGAAGTATTACCAAAACCACTGGTCATTTATGTGTTAAAAAATACCTAACAACTTTACTCCTAGATGAGCCATACATTTAACAAACTAGAAAAACTAAACTTCTTGAAGAAAATGTAGGAAATTATCTCATGATTTTAGGGAGAGGCAGAGATTTCCTAATCAGGACACAAAAGCAACTAATCAATAAAAGCTATAAATTGAGCTTCATTAAAAGTAAAAATTCTGCTCATCCAAAGTCAAATAGGAAAATGAAAAAAACAAATCATTTGGGAGAAAATATTCCTAATACATATGTTTCACAATGGACTTGTATCTAGAATTTAAAAATTGAAAAGCCTGGAGTTCAGCAGAGACTCTTGAGGGGTTTGGGGAGACTTTAGTTGGAGGACATAAAATTCTACTTATGAGAAATAAATTCAAGAGACTTATACAGCATGCATATAGTTAACAATGTATTTGCATTCTCAAAAACATTTAAAAGATTATGTATAAATTTTCTCAGTACAAAAAGATAGCTATGTGAGGTAATACATATGTTAGCTAGATTTAGTCTTTCCACAATGTGTATATACTTGAAAAAATATATTGTACATAGTATAAATTTGTATGGAGATTCCTCAAAAAATTAGAATTAGAGGTCCCATTTGACCCAGCTATTTCCTTTCTTGATATCTTCCTGGAAGAATTAAAAACATCATGCCATGGGAATAGATGTGCATCCATGTTTATAGCAACACAGTTTGTAACAACTAAATCTTAGAAACAACCCAAATGCCTATCAGCTGAGGAATGCCTAAAGAAGATGTGGTTTTTTATACAATGGAATATTACTCTGCCATAAAAAAGATAAACTTTGAGACATTTTTAGGTAAATGAATGCACCTTGAGACCATACTCTTAGGTGAAATAAACTGGACTTGTATAAACACTGCATTGTCTCCCTGGTATGAGAAACTGAATGAGTAAATAAGGGCTAAAATGTGCAACAGATGTTATGAAATGGGAAGAAATTGTTCAAAAGAAAAGAGGAACTAGAGTGGGGAAAGGAGGAAAGGAAGGGAGAGAAAAAAATGATTTAAAACAGGATAAAATGGAAGCAAAACTTTATAAATAGGAAAAGGAAGAGAAAGTGAAGGGAAGAGAGATTGGGAAAAAAGAGGAATCAAAATATATCACAAACAGGTACAAATTCCCTATGATGAATATGATCATTATGTATATCTAAAATGTACCAATAAACTTACTTTTAAAGTGAATACATATAAATTGCTCTTACCATAAAAGGATAGCTATTTGAGGTAACACATATGTTAATTAGCTACTTTTAGTCTTTCCACTATATGTATATACTTGAAAAAATATATTGTACATAGTAAATCCATATGATTTTATCCATAAATTTAAACAGTAATATGTACATAAAAAGATAAAAGATTTGAAAGACACCTCACAAAAAAGATATATGACTATTAATAAGCCTATGAGAAGTTGCTTAACATCAAAGGTATCAGAGACATACAAATTAAAATCTCAATATGATATCACTTCATACCCACTAAAATGGCTTAAATTTAAGTGTGGTAACACTAAATTTTGGTGAAGATGCAGATTAACTGAGACTCAACTTTGATGTAGGAGTCTAGAATGGTACAACCAATTTGGAAAGTGTCACTTTCTCATAAAATGAGACCCACATCTGTACTATGAGCATTAACTCCACTGCAACTTACTCAAAACAAATAAAAACTTACACACACAAAAGGATTAGTGCAAATTTGTTGATAGTGCCTTTAGTCATAATAACCCCAAACTGAAAAATCAATGAAGTATCTACTAAGAAAAGACTGGATTAACAAATTGCAATATATTGATCCATTATAATGCTAATCAGCAATAAAAAGGAGTGAATAGCTTATCTATGGAACAACATAGGCGATTCACAAAGAGACACTGTGTTGAGATAAAGAAGCCAAACGCAAAGGAATGTGTAGTCTACTATGATATTGATAGGCTCAAGAGTAGGCAAAACTAATAGATGTGATAGAAATCAGAATGGTGACTGCCTATAGAGGGGGAGTAGCATGAAAGTAAGGGACTGACTCAGGCACAAAAGGTCATCCTTGGGTGATAGAAATGTTCTAGTCTGTTCTCAATCAGGATGGTGATTACAGTGGTGCATATACTCATCAGAACGTGCAGAATTGTTTCACTACTGATGGATCTGCTTTCATGCCAATGCTACACTGTTTTGATAACCATAGCTTTATATGATTAAGCAGTTTTATCTCCAGCTTCATTTTTTCTCAAAATTATTTTGGTTATTCAGACTTTTTTGGCATTCCATGTGAATTTTAGGATTTGTTTTCTATTTCTTTAACATGTTATTGGAATTTTGATAGTGATTACATTGAATCTGTAGATTACTTTGAGTAGTATGTACATTTTAATGATACTGAATCTTTCAATCCACCAACACATCTTTCCATTTATTTGTATCTCCTATAATTTCTTTACTTAATGTTTTATAATTTCTAGCAGATCTTTTGCCTCCTTGGTAAAATTTTCACCTCCTATGCTAAAATCAAAGAAATTATAAAGTCAGTGTACTACAAAGATAGCTCACTACTCCATGTTTACCGTGACACAGTTCAAAGTAACCAAAATATGGAAGTAGCCTAGGTGTCCATTAATGGAAGACCAACATTACTTTATTTGGAGGAAAATGGTTGCAACTGCAGATTATCACAGCAAGTGAAATAAGAAAGACAAGTACTGAAAGTTTTTCTTATATGTGGAGCCTAGTTTTAAGGAAAGAGTGACATGAAAGCAGAAGGAAAACTTATTAGATAAAAAGAAGGGAATAAGAGGGATGAAAATAGAAAGGGAGGTAATGGAGGATGGATATGACAAAGCACTTTATAAGCATGTATGTATGCAATAGCAAGGAGTATGCAAAAGGTTGCTTAACATCAGTTAACATGGTCTGAGAAATGCAAATCAAAAGCACCATGAGATGAGAGGGAGAGAGAGATGAGAGAACAATTGTTACTGTGCAAGAAAAGGAATTTCTTTGTACACTATTGATAGGGTGTGAATAGACATTGCTGCTATGAAAAATGGTATGAATATTCTTTAAAACATTAAACATAGAATTATCATGCAATCCAGCAATCCTACTTCTGGTTACATATGCAGAGGAAATGAAATCAGCATCTCAAAGAGATTTCTGCATTCACGTGTTCATTTTATTGTTACCCACAATAGATAAGATATGGAAACAACCTACGTGTCCTTCAACAGATGAATGGATAAAGGAAAGGTAATTTTAGAAATTGAATATTATTTAGTCCTTTAAAAAAGGAATTGCTGCTACTGGTGAAATGAATGAACCTGGAAGTCACTATACTAAGTGGAATTAAACCAGACATAGACCAACAAATCTTGTATGATCTCACTTTGGTGTAGAATCTAAAAAAGTTAAAATTATAGAAGCGGTAAGTAGAACAATGGCTATCAGAGGCAGAGAGTTAAGGAAAATGGGGAGGTGTTAGTCACAGGGTATACAGTTAAAGGCACACACACTTGACTGCTATGAGTCTTCAAAATGGCCTTTATAGAATTGATCACATTTGGAATTCAATAACATTTGAGTCTTAGACTAAAATCACTCAGTGTAAAAAAGACAAAGTCGTTCCCAGCCTTCTGTCTCTGCAGAAACTAGTTCAGTTGGTTGCGGAGAGTTCAATGCACCATGGTGGGTACTGCTCAACTGGCCCTTCTACAGCCCTGAGAGCCACTCTGTACTGAGAAAGGACAGAAACATCAGAACAAAGCTACTTCATCCAACTACCCTGCCAAGTCTTGGGAGCAGCAGCATCAAAGTAACTGAGTGACAAGCAGGAATCTACACTGGTGCTGAGTAGGTGGGTGGACAAGGCCAGGACCATGACCCAATCAGTGCTGGCGTTTGTAGTGGCTACATTCCCAGCTCTTTTAATTTTTTTTGAAACAAGATCTTGCTAAGAAGTCATTAAATTGCCCAGGCTGGGCTTGAATTGGCAATCATCCTGCCTCAGCTTCCCAGAGTACGGAGATTATAGGTGTGCACCACCACCCTCAAGATAAGCACAGGATTTAAAAATCCATCGCAATCTGCTTTCCACACTTTCTCCCTCCCCTCACCATTCACCTTGTACCCTGTGTGGCAATCATAGGAGATCCTGCATTTTCCATTTCTCAAATTTACGCAGCATATTTATTGGCCGTGCAATTGCTGTAACGATATTCTTTCCTCCTGCCCTTTCTCTTCCACCTCTGCCCTCCATGTTGGTCGAAATTATTCTTCAATCCCTAGAGGAAAAAAGCAATCTCCTCCAGGATTCCTTACTGATTACTGGCTTCACCTTCTTCTAAGTCAAATGAATCATTTCCACCCTTGTATTCCTAAAACATTGCGCTAATGTTTTTAGAGTTCATTTTTGCAACTTACATCATACAGCATCTTCTGGTTATTTATGCACATTTCTCCCCACCTCCATGCAGTAGATGATGGGGAAAAAATCCCTGCACAGGGCCTTTACATGGTTAAGTGAACAATACATATTACTTGATTTGTTTGTTTTTATTTAATGTCTATAAAAATAAAGAATGGATAATAATCAGGGCCAATATTACTTATGGCTTTGAAAAACAAACGAATGTCATTTGCCCTATTATTTGCTTTGTTTTACTCTACTTGGTGATGGGTGAGGGTCCAAAGTAGTTCCTGAAGAAATAAGAATTTTCTAAACAACTGAAGGTTGATATTTTTTGTTTTTACAACATATTTATGTCACTTTAAATTTACTAAGCCTTGTCATGTCAACTTTCCTCTTAATAGCTTTATTTTGAATTAACCTTCGAAAGCCACTGATACTGCCTCTTGAAATTGTCAATTAAATTTGTTAGGCCATGCCATAAAGGTATGGAGTATAGGTGAAGATTTGGATATCAGAATTCTAGGCGAAGGTTGAAAGTGAAGTGAAGGATTTCAGCCGTAGAAGAGATTGCAGCAGGAACAATTTTAAACAGTCTCCAAGCAGCTCCATCAATGAACACTACTGCAAAAACGTTTTTGTTAACCTTATTAGGGTTGTTCTCCCATTAGTTCCAGGAGGTGCTCCACAGAGATCAGTAGTAAAGATACCCCAATCCTGAGAAAGAACCATTTTAGTATCAGAATTTCAGAGATGTCCCAAGCTGTCTGTTAAATTTGTGATCAGGTGAAATGTGGTCAGTGCATGCTCCATCCCACATTTAAAGTTTATATTTTTCTAAAAATATTGATCAGGCTGTCTGTAAACCAGACTAAGTTGAAACTTCTTGAGAATCAGGGCTGCTCTGACAGAGATTTATGGAGGGTCTATTCCAGTTTTGCATTTAAATCCTTCCCTGCCTTCTTGTAGCATGAGTTGCAAAGTGCTTCATAACTCCATGACCAGGAGAAATGAAAGGCTCTGCTGAGACTGTGATCTCGCTCTGAACAGGTCTCCAGGGAGAGCCGATGGGTGGGGATACATCACGCAGCTCTCTCCTTCCAGGCGCCCAGGGTTACCTCCATTGCATTCCCTGCTCCAACCAGAAGACAGGGAAGCTTTCGGCCACACCAAATCAAGGTCTCCTGTTTGGTAACAGACATGGTGCATTAGCTCCTGAGCAATAGGCCTGGCCCACAGCCTAATTATTAACATTTGAAAGTCGGCTGCTCGGCAACTGCAGGAATAGCCTCTGTGACATTTAACAATATGGATTTTTCTCCTCCTACTTACTGGACAGGCCTACTGCATATTCGTTTCTGAATATACTGTCAGTGCAATTGGAGAAGCCATCACTACTGCGACTACTGTGACTATCGATCACAGCAAGGACGAGGCACATTCTTCCAGGGACAATACATTAAGTACATATTGGAAAATATGTAAAAGAAATATGTATATTTCTTTTGTTACTATATGATACTAATGTTAATAGTAATTATATTTATTTAAGCATTTAGGTGTTTGGTTCTATAAGAAGCAAGGCGTCACTGACATCCCATCACTATAGAGAGTAGTCCTGTCCACAAGACATTTGACATTCTGTTTAGATAAGGCAGACAGACATATTAGAACTACAACTCACACTTTCAATCAATAAGCCAGAGTTATTCATAAATATAGTGAGTTCACTTGAAAGTCTGACCTTCCAGCCTCTGAAAAGGCCTTTGGCATTGCAAGCATTTGCTAATATACATTTTGGGGAGTATTTTAGGATGGACATATTATTGAACGCTGCACAGTGTTGGTTACCTTTCAGCAAAAGAATTTCCTTGCCTCCCTGTCCAATAAATGAACAAAACTGAATGCCTCTCCGAAAAGAGGAGGAGAGGTGGCCTAACGCTAGATCCTACATTTTCCTGTGGGCACTAACAAAGAGTCTCAGATAGCCCCATCCTGAATGTGATTAGCATTTTAGCATTATCCTGTTGCTCTTTTCTCAAGGGAAGCCAAAGACCATGGCAGGCAATGAGTGCTCAGCAGAACCTGGGAGGGAAAAGTCTGCCCCAGAGACATGCTTAGACTCTCTCTTCTTATGCTGCCATATCCCTCTCATCAAGGACAAATATTGGCCTGTTCTCTGGCTGAGTTGAGACTTGTTTTGTTCTGCTTTGTGAGACAGAGCCTGACTATGTAGCTCAGGCTAGCCTTCAAATCACTACATAACCCACGCTGGCTTCAAACTCATGGCAATTGTCCTGCCTCAGCCTCCCCAGTGCTTGGATTATGGACCTGTATCAACATGCCTGGTATGAGACTGTTTTGTACTATGACTACAAGGGTGAAATATACATGTTCAAAGTTTTTCACTTCATTATTCTGTGTCTCAGCCATTTAACACGATAAACTAAAAGAATAACAAAAATGTCAATGACAAAGTGACTGTAAATAAAAGTAATGAACACAAATACTTAAAAAGCACTTTCTGAATTTATGAACTTTTGGGGAAGAGAACAAGAAGTCACCAAGAAGCAAACCCTCCCTGTGAATCTGCTTGGGCTCCTGAGAGGAAAGGCAGATACCAGCCTTTTCCTGGGAGTCAATACCTCTTGCAGATTTTGGGGGGAAGAGAACAAGAAGTCACCAAGAAACATGCCTTCCCTGCGAATCAGCACTATGAATGGGCTGCTGGGGGACACCTAAACACCACCCTTTTCCATGATTCAATGCCATTTGCAGACTCTGGAGGAAGACAACAAGAAATCACAAAGAAACAAGCCCTCCCTGCAAATCGGCACCATGTGTGGGCCAGATTCCAGCCCCTTCCAGCACTCTGGCTGGGAAACAAGAGGAGCCAACCCCTTCCCCAACCCCATAAGTGATCAGCTAATCTGGAGAAAAACATGCTGCAATGTTAGCTATTAAGGGAAAATACAATTTAATGCTTGTAGTGTTTGGTATTTCACTGACTTTGTGAGTCTAAAGCCAGTAGTCTGATCATCTATTCAGAGGATAACATTGCTTAGTGTGGCATCTATGGGAGATCTCTTTCTGAAGGTGGTGGCGATTGTTAATTCCCTATCATCTTGTTTTGAAGTCCTGTACCTTTTTCATTGTTTTGTTGGGTTGGGTTTTATTCTGTCTTGTTTTGTCTGATGTTATTATATCCAATGACATGGGTGAGCTATTTCAAGGGCAACAAGACATATTGCGGTAGCCATTTTGGATTTATTCTTGCTTGTCTTGAAGTCCTTTACTGTATTCATTGTTTTGCTTTTATTGGTTATATTCTGTTCTGTTTTGTTTGATTTTTACTAAATCTGAAAGTATCTGCAGCTATTTTGAGGACAACAGGAGGCATTGTGGCAATCACTGTTGTTTTGAAGTCCTGTGTCACACTGGTTTGTTTTGATTTGCTTCATTATGTTTTATTTTGCTTGGTTTTATTCTCTTTAAAATAAAAATATAAAAAGGCATTTTTGGTAATGATAATAAAAATAACAATATATTAGATGTTTATAATACTTTATACTATGCAATACTTTGCAAATCACTTTGCACATCACTTTTTATATGTTGTATAGGACACATGAATCTCCAAGTCAACCTATAAGATGTACAAACACTTTATAAATGATAACTAATGCTGAGAGAAAATTAGTTAAAAAATGAACTTCACCAATGACAATATTTTAAATGAATAGAAAATCATTCTTTTACTAATTTAACATTGGCACCAACATACCAGAATGATAGACAGTTTGACCTCAGCTTTAACGTTGTTTTCATTATTAATTTCCATAAAAACCTTAACATTGTCTAATTATAGCGTTCTATATTCATTGATCTCACTAAATCAACTGTTTGATTTGAAGTCCTCTCTTGAATTGATAAATCTAAATTGCACATTTTCTAAACTGTTATGTTCAGGAGAAATCTTGATGGTGACCCAGATGGTGGTTGGACAGTTTACACCCATCTAGCACCATCTACTGTAACTTTTAAGCCTGGACTTATCATTCTTTTCTTAACACTGTGATGTGTAGATTCCCTTACACTGTGTCCTGGTATTATTCAGTCCACCAGAGGAACGTTTTCATGACTAAATGAGAAAGCAAACAATTTTAGTAGCAAAATACAGGATAAAGGAGTTTAAATTTATGACATCATTCATTATTTTGATCAAGGAATAGGTTTCTAAGTTCACTGGGCTCATCTTGAAGTCTGCTGTTGCATAAGTTATATTTTTGCTAGAAACGTTTCTAAAGGGAATGAGTCGTCACATAGAAAAATCTGTGAAACCTCTGCAATCGCTTTGTCCAGGAAGAATGTGTGCTCATATGACTCACACAACTTATCGTTTTATCATTTATCTGCCTACCTAGAAGTAATAGGACGTAAAAAGAGTGAAATCAATATTCTTTTCTACTTGCCTAGCACAAATGGATACTTACTTGGGGTCAATAGTCCTTCTTGAGGGTTATACATAATGCTCAAAAATACCTTTACCCTAGGTAAGTAGATGCCAGAGTATGGAATGATGGGAGAAACATACAGTTAGCTGTAGTCATTACCAAGGTCCTGGTTTTTGTTTGGAGCTGTGGCTTTGTAGATGCTTATTACATTATTCCAACTAACCAAATAAACACAATGAAAAATTAATTAAAGTAGACCATGAAAGTACCAGTGCTCATCCATCATGACCAACTTTTTGCTCCTAAATTTCAATGTTAAAAGAAAAACTAAAGTAACTGCTTTGATTTGGATATTGAAAATTTAAGACTCTCTGCCTAAGGAGATTGTGCAAAATGAAGTAACAACTCATTTATGACTTTTAAGACCAGTTAGGGGTTGCCTATCCAGTTTCCTTTCTTCAAAAACTTGCCTCGTCATAGTCTTTTTGCAGGCTATTCTACTTAGATAAAGGTGTAGTTTCAATGATGATTGCCTGAAACTGACATATTCCTCTTATCAGGAGATAGGATATGTATCAACAGACAGATGGAAGAAGATTCTTAGTAGCCTTATTCATGATAGCCCTATACTAGAAGCAATCTAAGTACCCAGCAACAACAGAATGGATCGCTGTGTTATACTCACACAACGGAATATACACTGTAATAATGAAAATAAAGAAACTGAGGTTTCTACAATAACATGGATGAAACTTACAAAAAGCATCACTGTAAGAAGGAGTCACTCACTGGTGAGACTCAAACCTTTCGCTGGCATCCACGGGTGCCATCACTGATTAGCTATTTGTATATATAAGGACATTCATAAATTAGTCATTCTGGAGTCACCAAATAGCACAGTGTCAGTGTATGTGTACATCTGTGCACTTCTTATGACCTATACTTGGAGAGCATTTCATTAGCGAATAAGCATCTCTATTTTGGCTGACATCACATATTTGTTCAAAAATAACTGTAATGTCACCAAATTTTGAAGGAGGGCTTATAGCAATGCAAATGTTGACTTAGGAAGTTCTTAAAGCTAAGCAAAGAAAAAGAAATAAATCATTTAAAGAGGATGTTTGAGAAGTTTTCCTGGGTGTTGTTCAAAGATGCAGAAAGTAGTTTTGTATGAAAAGTTCTCTTACATCCTCTGTTGAACTCAGATCAGAACTAGCTGTTCCACCATTAGGGAATTGATATTAATGGTTATCATGCGGGACAGTTAGTACAGGTATAGGATTACAATTAAGTTAGTTTTGTGTGTGGACTCTAAAATGCACTATACATATGCAGTATTCAATGCAAAGCGTAGTTAATGGCTAACAAATGCTTGAACCTCAAAGTGGTTCCAGAAAAGGAGGAATGAAATGAGTCCATGTTATATTCATTAGGCAAATGCCCTCAAACATTTGAGATGCTTCCCAAACATTCTGCAAACTGTTGGCTTTAACATGCTATAATTTTGTTGTTCAAAAATTGTAAAGACAATGCAATAAAAGTCGTCAGAACAAAATACAATAGAATAGTGTACAAACAATACCACTGTAATCTACAAGGAAGAATTTTAAAATTAGAAATAGGAGCATACTCCCTATGCTTTTTCTTAGGACCTGGACAGTATAATTCAGGAAATGAAGTCATGTGATTAGAAAATATCATTAACATTCTTTATTATTATGTCATGATCATTTTTTATGATTTGGATAGTTTCTTTATAAGTCCCTTATGCAAACTCTAAACCCAAATGGTTATCTCTGTTTTGGAAAACTTTGGAACTGTCTGTGAATTTTATGTAGTTTTTTTAAATAAGGAAATACAACAAATCTACATAGCTTTATCTTGACTTTTCTAACTTAAATGCATTGGAGCTGCATTTCTCAGTGGGGTTCCCTGAAGTACTGTGGGGTTTCATTTTGATTTTCAAGGCTGTTCTTTTTCTCACTATTGTCATTGTGTCATTGGCAGTTTACATGTATTTTTCAGTTGTGGACATTGGAGAAAATGAAATAAACCATAATAAAAATAATTTTGTCCAGGTGGTCAATAAATCAGTTGAGGAAATACAACTCTTTTTGGTCAATAAAAAACATATGTGTTACCTAGTGCAATGAAACGTTATTATTCTTCAAATGAGTGTTATAGATGTGTCAGGATTCAGATACATGAGGAAGAAGAATATTAAGGTAGAACATTGCCAAATCATATATTTTCATCTAATGCAAAATAATTGGAAACAAATATGTGAGGAATTTTACATGAATTAGCCAGAAGCATATGGGGATTTCTCCATTAGAAAGATTATCTGCTAGTTCCACATAATTTACAATTTTGTTGATTACTATCAAATTCCAACTGAAGAATTCAAAAACAAAAACTACAGTGGATATAGTGTTAAGTAGAAAAATACCTGATAACCAGTATAATATAGAAGCAAGGGGAATGTCTAATTATATGTATATGTGCATATTTGTATATATGTAGAGTATATGTGTATGTACTATGTCTTTTATTATATGACTAATTACTGTGGTGTGTAAATTATTTTTCTTACCAGAAATGGATATTTTCATTTATGCCATTTTTGCATCCATGTGTACAAATTATTTTATTTTGTATTACTAATGTGCTATTTTACCTTTTTGATTGTGTTTTGCTTCCCAGTTTAGTAGCAATTCAAAAATATTTTGTAACACATGTGATACCTTCCTTCAGCTATTCCATCCCATAGTCTTCAATTCTTAATGCATTTAGTACTTAAAAGTGCTTCCAAATGGATGAATTTGTCTTTTTGCTATTATTTACCATTGAATTATATTAGTAGACTAGACTGAGAGTTTAAGGAACTAATGCAAAAATGTAGAAAACTGTAGAATATTGTAGTTAACTGGCCTCAGTTTCAGTGCTCATTTAAATTTTTTAATACTTTTTTCTGTTCTTTGAGTGTTCCGACTTTTATGCCACTATGCATCAAAGCTAGGTGTTCCAGGCTTGAGAGAAAGTGAAAACATACTTTTTTTCCTTTTCTATGACATTTGCTAAGTAGGAAGGAGACATTTTAATTTTAATTTCTAGAATACTTCTGATGCATTATTTTCATCTTCCAAATATACTCTGATTTAACCAGAATCCGTATACTATATCTCAAGGTCTAACATCTAGCAGCAACATTTTAAGTGGAAAGTTTCTAGTTATTTTCCTCTTAAATAAAAAATCTATAAAATATTTGCGATGAATTTAGTGTCAGATAAATGAATATGAATATGAATATGAATATAACAATCATTTACTTTTTAACTGAATGTGCCTATCGTTGAAAATTGGGGTTGCCCTAAATCATTTGTTGATTTGCTATCCACAAACATTTCTTCTTTGATAGTAAATTAAGTCTCTTTGAGCTACTTCTCAGTGGTGAAGGGGGACTTTCTTCACCCCAGTCACTTTGCGCACTAGAAAAGGAGTGACAAATGCTTTAAGGATGTTGGAAGATCAAAGAGCTGATAGCTTCTTGGTGGTCAGGGCACTCAGGTTATCTGACATTTTCAATATCCTCTGCTTAATATAAGGAATGTTGCAATGTGTCATATCAATGGTTCCCCATCTTGGGCTGTCTATAAAGGACATACCAATGTTTTGTAAGAATGCGGCAATATGCATCCACGAAATCCTCCTCAGAGGTTAGGGATGTAACCTGAACCTGCCCAATTTCCCCTCAGCAAACAGTTATCAGTCTGTTATCCATGGATTGATTCAAATTTGCCTTGACCGTGTTCACCTTCTCATCCTGCCCAGCTCTGTGGGTGTAATGAGTTCCATGTGTTTACTAGTGGTCATGTAAACAAATTCTTCTTCATGTTTATTCCAAAACCATTCATCATAGTTTATAGGATGCCTGTATTTTCTAAACTTGTTCCTAAACTCTTGCTTACTCTGGTTGTGCTTTACTTGGTATCTTTGGTAGTTGTTGATCAGATCCTTTTTTTCCCCAAAGGAGAATTGTTATACAAAGGAGTCAAGGTGTTCTTTATAGGATCTTTCACATTTATGATCAAAGAAAATACACTCCTATTTTTTTCAGTACTGTTTTGAAAGTGCTGAAAAATTATTTCAGAATGAAAAGAGTTTTCTGTGTTACATTTTGGAAACTTTCAGGTTACTATAGGTAACTGATTTTGTAACAAAGACAAAGATATAGTACGCAAACCCTCCTAGCCAGAGCACATACAGACTTTGATAATTCACTCGTAAGTACCAATCTAACCCTCAATATGTGATAAAAATTGATTATCCATTTAAAGTTGTTGCATGGTCCATGCATGTGTTTCCACTGGTGTTTTAAGTGGCTTTACACAGAGTGAAATAGCATTACTTAAACAATAAAGTATAAACATAATATGGCTCGTTTATTAAGGGCCCAATGCTGCAGCTGGAAGGCATTCCAAGCAGCCTGGGTGCATAGAAAATGTCAGTGTCCTTGACTTCATAACCACTGAGATAACAAATTTATCTCCATGAAGACTATGATCCTTCTTCCTTCCTCTCTCTCAACACAAGACAACCTGCTTTTTTCCCCTTCTGCTCTGAGTCATTTTTGGTCAACTATGCATTGTTCACATGAATTATTCGGTAACAAACATTGTAGCTACAGTTTCAGCGTAGATTAACACTTGTGACATTACCCAAATCTGGTTTACTGTGAGCCTTGGCTGTATCTAAGACATCAGGGATGTTTTTATAGCACACACTGTACTTTTGCCACTCACATTCCCTGGATAAACACCAACCCTGTGCAAGTCAACCAAGTAGTTTTTAAATAAACACAGCAACAAATTTTTGCCTTTGGATTTCCTTGGGTTGCCGGAGCCTAGTGTTTCACCTGTATGTCAAGCTAGCAATACCAAGGACTCAACAGCAGAAGCTGACAAACCCTCTAGCATATTGGTAACTTGGGCAAAATATTTCTAAGATTTGTTTACTGTCCCTATCAGCTCTGAGTGAGATCGAGCCTTAGTTTTCTACAGTGTTCACCTTCTCAGTAACACACACTGACAGTCTGTCTCCCCTTCTTTCTCCCCTATCACTGCTTACTGGCATGATTTCCCAAATGAACAGAATGTTCTCACTTTTTTATTTCAGGGTCTGCTTCAGAGAGAATTTAACTTTACATACTTTTAAAAAAATATATTCTCTGGCCCAACTTCAAGCCAAGTGAGTCGGTATCTTAAGAGAAATCCATACTTTAGTACATAGTTATTCTCAGGTACAGTCCACCTTGGGGAACACTACACCATTTCACCACAATTCTTAATTCCTAGCAGACCTCAATAGTGAAAACAGAAGCTAGGAATGACTTTTTGAAGCTGGCAGCCACCAGTGAAGTGGCACTCACAGTGTCAAAACATGACTACATTCCTGGAGCTGAGAGCTCCGTGAATTCTAGGAGCATATCGGTAACGTTTTGATTAGGACAACTTGTCCTTATATCTGTAGATTTTTATGAGGTCATTTTTTTTTTGCTTCATTGCCCTTGTGGGTATCATAGCTTAACAAGGAAGAGAAATACAAACTGAATTTTGGGGTAAGAACCTGATTATGTCTATTAATAATTTTGTAACAGGACAAAAAAGAGAGAATGAAAATAAACTTCAAATCTGTGCCAAGCTAGGAACAGTGAAGTATTAATGGATCAGAAATCACTGGGGTCAGTTCTGAATCCATAATTTTTAAAGTACAAGAATAATACTGAGAAGTCTGAACAAACTCATTTTGAAACCTAAGCAATTAAAAGACATTTTCTCAGGATAAACAAGTAGAAAGAACTGGGTTTATTTAATCTGGAGAGGATACACTAGTGGAGTATAAGAACAAATTGTCATAGAACCGGGTTGTAAAGAACTGGGCTTGTAAGCATATATATATAAAGGAGAAATTCATTTGTTTGAGTCAGCTCATGCCTCTGAGTTCCTAGTATGGCCTAATGCTGTGCTGGGCACAGAGATTAAAAAAGTGAGCAGGATGTGACCCTGGCTTTTAATAAACTCACTGTCTGGTAGACAAAATGAACGTCTAGTGTTTTGGGAACATGAATTCATAAAGCTTAAAATCTCTGTAGTGCACAGAGTGACTGATTAACATTATAAATATATATATGTATATGTATATATATTTTATGTGTGTTTACAGTATATACGAAAATGAATGCCCAATTGTTTTTAAACTATAAAATGTATATAAATGTTTTGATTTGGAAACATTTTTCCTAGAAGTAGAGGAAGGTTAGGAATGTGGAGTAAAGAAGATTTCAAAGAGCTAATATGATTTTTGACCAAGGAATTAAAGACAAGAAGATATTCAGCAGGCAGAGGAAGGAGCCAAAACAGTGGAGGCAGTGGAACTGGTACAGACAGAGCTTGGAAGCTTGTGTTTACGATCACTCACTGTCTATCCAATTGTGCACGTTGGCTCTAAATAGTTTCCACCCTGCTCAAGGCCACCAATGCATTCCTGCCTCCACTCACCTTTCTTTAATATCACAGCTATCCATGTGCACTTGCTAACTTTTCTTCCTCTCAGCTTCAACATCCAGCAGTGTCTAGCTTCTCCTCACTGATTGGAGATGACATGCTCAGAATTTGCAAATGCAATCATACCTGCTGACACTTCTAAACCCAGTCCTCTGCTCCTAGACCAGACCTTACTTCTGTGGCCGTAATCTTACCTAGCTCTCTGTTTTTGCGATTCTTGAGCACTCCCTAGAACCTTCTTAGTCATCTTGAGTTTCCCAACATTTTATTTTTGCTTTCCCTTGAATTGCATATTCACATTTCCCTTACTTTTAAAAACAAATGATTCCCTTCCTTTTGACTGTCTTCTACGAAATTCCAGTCCGTATCCTTTCCCATTTTCTCAGGCATCCAGAAAGTTTAATCTACATCTGCTCCTCCCCATTCCCTCTGTTAATTTCTTGTAACCTAATTCTACTTTCTTACAATGAGTCTCTCCTTCACACTACCTGGCTTCTTCAAGGATGAACCAAGGACCATCTGGTGTCTGTAGCTTTTACATCAATTGGTTTTCAGGTATCTTTCTATCTTTCTCTGATCTGTTTCTCTCCCTCATCTCTAAGGGGTAGAATTTACTTGTTTTTTCCCCAAACATACGTTGTCCACCTTTTCTCTGCTGGTATCAGTGGGATCCAAATATAAATGAGGCCCATTGTTTCGTTTAAGGAGTTTAGACTCACAGATCAACGTATTTGAAAAGAAGCATGTCCCAGGGACTCATGGAAAGGTAACGTATTTGAAAAGAAGCATGTCCCAGGGACTCATGGAAAGGTAAATAAGAAGTTCCTAGTTGAGTTTTGGAGTTGAAGTAGCTTTGGGGATGACCCTAAGAAGAATCGTAGCCTAAAATGGTAATGTAGATGATCATAACATTAAAGGGAGTCGAGAAGCAAGGAAAGAAAACTCTGGTATGAGGGTGATGAGTTGAGATTTAGCTGTGTGAGATGACAACCAGATATCCAGGAAGTTGAGCTAGTCTTCCTGGTAAAGGTACACACCAGAGAATTAGTTTGAGTAGTCACCTTCCAGGGAGGGTGGGTGACTCCAGGAGAGAGGGCATTATGGCCAGGAGCCAAGACTATAGAAAGAGAAAAGAACTCGGGGCAGAGGTTGGTAGTGAAGGCAGAAGTGAGGCTAGCCTTGAAGGAGGGCATTTCCCTCCTTCCACATCAAGCTCCACGCCATTACCAAAGAGAGGAATTTAAAGTGAAGATCTGTTATGGTCACTTTGTTGCTTAGAAACCCTCAGTGGCTCTCATGTTGCTTGCAAGATAAAACAAACAGGAAAAAAGTCTCCTTAGCACAAGGCATTTTAAGACCTAACTCTGTGTACCTTGCATTGTTTAGCAACCCTTCCTGGCAGGAGGCAGACTCTTATCCAGTGATTCTCAACCTTGAGCTTTAGAAACACATGGAGGGCTTGCTAACACTCAGGTGGCCAGGCCCCACCACTAAAGTTTTTCATTCTCTAGGTCTGAGGTGGAGCCTGAAAATCTGCATTTCTAACAAATTTCCTAAGATGATGATGCTATTGGGCTGAGCCTCCTTTAAGGACCTGCTGTGACCACAGAAGGCTTCCTTAGTCAGGACAGAGATCTCTGCTACTATACCTTTGCTGATGATATTGCACACTTGTAATTCCACCCCCTCATCCCTGTCCACGGCAAAATTCTAGATCAATTTTCCTCGATAGCAGTACACCCCGATTCCCGCCTCCCTCTTATTAACAGTTGTTGGGCATGCTACATTTGAATTGCCAAGGCAATTCAAAGAGCAATACAAACTCTGCCCAAGCCCCCGCTGCATGGGGCCCAGCCCTGATATGTTGATGTGCTCCCTGCCCCCCCCCCCCCCCCGTCAGGACCCTGGGTGGTCTCAAAGCTTTCAGGAAAGGGGAACTGAGGGGGAAATCAGCAGCTCTAACCATGAGTGTCTGGAGGAAGAATGATTCAGGGGCTGACTGTTGACAGTATTGGCGCATTTGTCTTTTGTCTCCTTCTAGAACACAGATTTCTTAAATGCCAAAGTAGAAGTCTTTTGCATTCCGTGCTGCCTACAACTGCCTTGTACATAAGAGATGCTTATTT
>PVJX010028866.1:0-23465 GCA_004027295.1 Dolichotis patagonum | reverse complement strand
TCATATTGTCTCACGTTCTCTTCCAAATGGTTGTCCATATCTTTGCATATGGGGAGCTCATACTAAATAACATATCAATCTTTTCACAAGATGTGTAGTTTACTGGCTCCCACTTGCTAAGGTAGGGGAGGGACACGGGACAAGGGACAGGATGACATGAGATGTTCAATTCTCAGCTCACACCTCACACCCACCCCCCAGAGAGGGGAGGAGCTCCTTGTTCTCCTGGCACCCCAAGTCAACCACACGGTGCAGGACCCGCCAAGCCAGGGTCTCTGTCCTTCAGGCTGCCGAAAGTCTGCCACTTTCAGCCACCCCCCAGAGAGGGGAGGAGCTCTGTGTTCTCCCAGTACCCTGAGTCAACCGCACGGTGCAGGTCCCGAGGCACCAGGGTCTCTCCCCTGCAAGTCCCCCAAAGTCCGCCATACTCACCTGCTATTTCTTTCTGATGAATTGACCATTCCATTTCCAAAGTTCTGAAATGGCCAACAGACCACAGAAAGAATTCTCTATAGGCATCAGTTGATTTCTTGATGGCAGCTATTCTTTCCAGAGTGAGATGAAATCTCAATGCTGTTTTAATTTGCATTTCTCAAATGACCAGTGATGGTGAACATTTCTTCATGTATTTGTTTGTCATTTGTATATCTTCGTCTGAGAACTGTGTGTTCATCTCAGATGCCCGTTTCTGGAGAGGGTCTTTGAATTTGGGGGGCTTGATGTTTTTCAATTTTTTATATGTTCTGGATATAAGTCCTTTGTCTGCGGAGTTGCTGGCTAAAATTCTTTCCCATTCTGTGGGTTTTCTTTTCACTCTGTTGGTGATTTCTTGAAGTGCAGAAACTTTTTAATAATATGAGATCCCAGTTGTTGATTCTCTGAAGCGTTTCCCGTGCTGTTTGCATTTTGTTCATGAATTCTCTGCCTACCCTGTATCTCCAAGATTTCTACCTACCTTGTCTTCCAGTAGATTTAGTGTTTCTTTTTAAATATTTAGATCTTTGATCCATTTAGGTTTTAGCTTTGAGCATGGTGATAGGCATACATCTAGTTTCAGTCTTCAGCATGTGGAGAGCCAATTTTTCCAACACCATTTATTAAAGAGGCTATCCTTCTTCCAGTGAACATGTTTAGCACCTTTGTCAAATATAAGGTGGCTGACATTTATAGTTGTGTTTGCATCTTCTAATCTGTTCCATTGATCCTCAGGTCTATTTCTTTGCCAGTACCATGCTGATTTTATCACTGTGGTTTTGTAGTATACTTTCAAGTCAGGAATTGAGATTCCACCTGCCTTGCCTTTGTTGCCCAGAATTGCCTTTGCTAGTCTAGGTTTCTTCTGGTTCTAAATGAATTTTAGGAGTGTTTTCTCTAGATCTGTGAGATATGTCAATGGTATTTTCATTGGGATTATGTTAAATCTGCATAACAGTTTTGGGAGTATGGCCATTTTTACAAGTTGGTTCTTGCTAGCCAAGAGCAAAGAATATCCTTCCATTTTCTAATATCCTTTACAATATCCTTTTTTAGCATAACATAATTTTCAGCATATAGGTCTTTTATATTCTTAGGTTGATTCCTAAGTATTTCATTTTTTAGATGCTATTGTGAAAGGCGTTATTTCCAGAATTTCTCTCTCTGTGAGTTTTTGGTTTGTGTACAGGAATGCTATTGATTTTTGAGTGTTGACTTTGTATCCAGCTACACTGCTGAATTTGTTTATTACCTCTAGTAGTCTTTTAATGGAGTTTTTTGGGTTTTCTATATAGAGTATCATGTCATCTGCAAATAGTGATAGTTTAACTTCTTCCTTCCCTATCTTTATTCCTTTTATTTCTCTCTCTTGTCTGATTGCCCTGGCTAGTGTTTCCAGAACTATATTGAACAGGAATGGTGAAATTGGACATCCGTGCCTTGTTTCTTATTTTAGAGTGAAAGCTTTCCATTTAGTATATAATGCTGGCTGTTGGTTTGTCATAGATGGTCTTTATGAGATTGAAGTAGACACCATTTATCCCAAGTTTCTGAAGGGTTTTTATCATGAGCATGTGTTGGACTTTATCGAAAGCTTTTTGTTCATCTACTGAGATGACCATGTGGTTTTTGCCTTTGGCTCTGTTAATGTGGTGTATCACATTTATTGATTTGCGTATGTTAAACCATTGCCGCATTCCTGGAATGAACCCCACTTGGTCATGAGGTATAATCTTCTTGATGATTTGCTGCATTCTATTTGCCAGTATTTTATTCAGAATTTTTGCATCTATGTTCATTAGTGAAATTGGCCCATAGTTCTCCTTTTTGGTTGGGTCTTTCTCTGGTTTTGATATCAGAATAATGCTTGCCTCCAGAAATGATTTAGGGAGGATTGCTTCCTTTTCAATTTCATTGAGGAGTTTAAGGAGTATTGGCATCAAATCCATCAGGACCTGGGCTTTTCTTTGTTGGTAAGTTTTTAATTACTTTTTCAATTTCAATAGCTTATATTGGGTTATTCAAAATTGCTATGTCTTCTTGGTTGAACTTTGGTAGTTCATATGTTTCTAGAAAACTGTCCATTTTCTGTGTTTTCCTCTTTCTGTGAGTAGAGATTTTCAAAGTAGGTATTCATGATCTTTTGAATTTCCATGGGATCTGTAGTAATTTCCCCCTTTTCAGTCCTTATTGCATAAATTTGGTTTTTTCTTTCTTTTTCTTTATAAGGTTAGCTAGAGGTTTGTCAGTTTTGTTTATTCTCTCAAAAAACCAACTTGTTGATTCGTTAATTCTTTGTATTTTTTTTAGTTTCAATTGCATTGATTTCTGCTCTAATCTTTACAATTTCCTCTCTTTTGTGAGCTTTGGGTTTAACTTGCTCTTCTTTTCCTAGAAGCTTGAGATGAAGCATTAGGTTGTTTATTTGTGCTCATTCTGTTTTCTTGATATAACAATTTATTGCTATATATTTCCCTCTTAAGACCACTTTCATTGCATCCCACAGATTACAATAGGTTGTTTCTGCATTTTCATTGAATTGTAGGTATTGCTTTATTTCTTCTTTAATTTCATCTGTAGCCCAATGGTTGTTCAAAAGGTTGTTATTTAATTTCCATGTATTTATGTAGTTTTGCAATTTCTTTTGCCATTAATTTCCAATTTCAGTGCACTATGGTCAGATATTATGCATGGGATAATTTCAATATCTTTGCATTTACTAAAGAATGTTTTATGGGATGATATATGGTCTATTTTGGAGAATGTCCTCTTCGCAGCTGAGAAGAATGTGTATTCTGATCTGGTTGGGTGGAACACTTTGTAAACATCTACTAAGTCCAATTGCTTACAGGTATGATTCATTGCTATTATTTCTTTGCTGACTTTTTGTCTAGTTGATCTATCTCTTTGTGACAATGGCCTGTTAAGGTCCCCTGTTATAATTGTGCTCTTGCGTATTTGTTTTTTCATGTCCTTTAGTATCTGTCTTATATAGTTGGGTGCTCCTGTGTTTGGTGCATATATATTTATAATTGTTAGTTCTTCATCCTGAATTTTTCCACTTATGAGTATGTAGTGACCTTCTTTGTCTCTTTTAATCATTTTAGGTTTGAAGTTCACATTGTCTGAAAATAGAATAGTTACCCCTGCTTTTTTCTGGGTTCCTGTTGCATGGAATACTGTCCTTTGACTTATAATCTATGAGTTTCTTTTTGAGTCAGATTCATTTCTTGTATACAGCATATTGTGGGATCCTGTTTCTTGATCCGTTCCATCAACCTATTTCTTTTGATAGGTGAATTGAGCCCCTTTATATTTATGGATATCACTGATATGTACTGGCTTGATTTTGCCATGTTGTATTCCTATTGTTAGTTTCCTGCTTTTCCCTCTTATTTAATTTCTTGTCCAGCTTGGTGATTTCTTTCTGTTGTTGTTCTGGAGATTGTGGTCATTTTTATCTCTATCTAGGATGTCCTTCAGCACTCTTTCTAAGGTTGGTTTGATGGACATGAATTTCTTCAGGTGTTCTTTGTCATGGAAGTATCTTGTTTCTCCATTAAATTTGAAAGACAGTTTTGCTGGGTACATCAGTCTGGGTTGAAAGTTGTTTTCTTTTAGGGCTTGAAATACTACACTCCAAGTTCATCTTAACCTTAAGGTTTGTGCTGAGAAGTCTGCTGTGATTCTAATAGGCTTTCCTTGATAGGTGATTTGTGCCTTTTCTCTAACAGCTCTTAGTATTGTTTTTATGCTGCATGTCTGGGATCTTAATTATTATATATTTGGGTATAGATTTATGTTGGTTATGATTGTTTGGTGTTCTGTATGCCTCATTTATCTGCTCAGATTTTTTTCCTCATGTTTGGGAAATTTTCTGCTATAACTTCTGTGAATATTTTAGTTATGTCATTTGCATTGACTCCTGCATCTTCACTGATGCCTATTAATCTTATATTGTTTCTCTTGGCATCATCTTGAAGCTGCTGGATTGTCATTTCATGGTGTTTTGTTATTTTTAAAAATTCTATCCTTTCATAATTGCTAATTATGATCCTGTCCTCAAGGTCCAAAATTCTGTTCTCAGCTTCATTTAAACAGTTTTGCCAACTTTCAATAGAACTTTTTGTTTCTTGGATGTCTCTTTGAGTTTGTTTCATGAACTCTGCTTTCTATATTTCTATAATATTTCTATATATTCTGTTTTCTATATTGTTCCTTCAAGATTTCAATCAGTTTCCCATGCTCCTGTACTTTTTTATCTATTTCTTCTCTAGCTGTGCTGAGCAACTCCTTTACTAAGGTTGTTATTTCTGTTTTTACATGAGAGAGTACTTCTAATTTGATTTCCTGTATAGCCTCATGGAGTTGTTTGTTCATTTCACTTATCTTTTCAGAGATTTCTGATGTTTTACTTTGGAAGTCCTCTATTTCAATGTCTCCTGTACTTGCTCCTGGTGGACTAGATATTTGAGATTGCATTTTTCTTTTTCATTTTGCCATTTTCCCCTTTTGGGTTAGTATTTGGTCCTTCTATCCCACTAGTGTCAACTGTTGGTGGTGTGTATCTTGGGGTCCTATTGTGAGGTTGATGTTTGTCCAATTGCTGGGTCCCACAATGAAGAGCTGGGCCAGTCTGAATTCCCCCTTCAGGGACTGTTGGATGAGTCCTGTGTTCTTCCTATGCCTACAAGCCTAGGAGTACTGATGGAAATCAACCCCTAGTTCCTGCTGTTATTATTCCTCCAGGTTGTTCAGAGTCACCAGATCTCCTTGTTTATAGTGTTTGTCTTGGATGGGACCCTACTGTGTCTCTGGGTGTCCCACAGGCCCCCTTAATTTTCTCCAGGGGGGAGGCCTTATTGGCACCCTCCTCAACCTACCTGATATTCTCCATGTGAAGGAAGGACTCATCCACCCACTTGCAAGCTTGCCTATGGCCTACTTCTGGAGGGGGCTTCTCTGTTGCTCCTGTTTACCCACTGAAGGTGGCCAACTCTATTCCTATTTTAGGAGCAAACTCACTTCACTGATGGAAACCTGGAGTTCTTCTGTTTGGATGAGGGATTACTGAGTCTCCCCTTGATACTGCATGGTTAATCCACTGCAGTCCAAGGTTTTGGGGGGAGATGTGGGAGCCAAAGATCAACAGCAATAACAGGTCCAGAAGGTGGGGGGTCCCCGATGACAGTGGTGGGACTGCGGGGGCGTGCATCACGGGCTGGAGTTCCTAGGTCCTGAGAGGGGTGGGCAGGACTGTGGGGACATGGGAGGGGCCCAGTTCTGGCCCAGCCTGCCCACACCACTGTTTGGAGTTCCCAGGTCCTGCAAGGTGGTCTGCCCAAATATCAGGGGTCATGGGAGGGGCCTGGGTTTAACCCAGCCCTGTGTGCACTGCTGGCTGGAGTTCCTGAGTCCTGTGGGGTTGTCTGCTAGGATGGCAGGGGTCGCAGGAGGGGCCCAGGTCTAGCATGGCCCCGTGCCTGCCGCTGGCTGGAGTCAACATTTACATTTTTAAAAAATTACGCTGGGAGCTATATGAAGAATGAATTGGAGACTGAGAAATTGACAGAAGATTAACATTTAATTGAGGTGACAGACTATGAGAACATAATCCAAAAAAAAAGAAAGAAAAAAAAAGCAACAGAGGTGGAGATGGGTTTGAGAGATGATGTGGGGTAGGGCTGATAAGATTTGGTGACCAGTAGGCATGGGCTGAGCAATTAGTGGGACAAAGTGTGACTTTGGGTGTTTATGCCTGGTAGTATTGCCCACTGCATTCACAAAGAGAGACATCAGGCTTGGAAGGGAAAGAATGAGTTCCATTTTATAGGTGTTGAGGCTCTTGGGAACACCCAAGGATGTCATATTTCCAAGCTGGGTCCTATCATAAGGGCCAAACTTCCAATGTCATTTCTCAGAATCCTTCATATTATGGAGAAGTAGGTAAAGGAAAATGTTGATTTCTATTTGCAGGAGTTCAACATTTGATTAACTTGCTGCTTATTCATTCATTCCACAAATATTCAGCTGCCTCCTCAACATCTCCACTTGTCTAAAAGATATGACAAATTCAACATCACCAAAACTAAATTCCTAATCTTCCCTAAAACTCTCTTCCCACAACCATACCCATCTAGCTTTATGGCAGCTGCATCTTTCTAGTTGCTTATGCCAGAAATCTTGACTGCTTGGATCCTGGATGCTTCTCTGTATTACAGTCCAAATCCAACCCTTTAGCAAGTCCCATTGCTTCTGTGCTTCAAATATAGCCAGAATCTAACTGCTCCTCACCTTTTCCACTGCTGCTTCCCTCATTCATGCCACCAGGATCTCTTGACTATACTATTGCAGTGCTCTTCTAATTGGTCTTCTGCCCCCAACATTATTTTCCTTTGAACTTTTCTGTATTTTCCTTTGGACTTTTCTGTATCTAGAGCCAAAGGGGAGTCTATTAAGATAAAAAGTCTCAACTCATCCATCCTGTCATTTTCCCCTAGTTCCTTCCAAACAAACTCGAGGTCTTTCTTGGTCTCCTGCATACTGCAGCAGTTAGCCATCTCAAAGCCCTGTACTTGCTATTGTATTCTTGATTCACTTCCTTGAGGCCTTTCTGTAAACTGCAGTCAAATGCTCTACCCCTGAGCTATACCCCCTTTTCTGTAAACTGACTTTCTCTAAATTTTACCTTCATTTCTCTAATTCCTTACTGAAAAGAATGCCTTTCCAGTTTCCCAATCTCTTTCACTAATTTTTTGCTATAATTTTTTCTACATATCATGATCTAATCATTTGTCTCTCATGTTTATTTTTGTTTGTCTTTTTTTTTCTTCACTGGGTTTCAAGGTCCATGAAAAGAAGAATTTTTTTTATTAAGGGATTTATCCCTCACATATATAACAGCACCAGCATGGAATATTTCTACTTTATAGCTAGAACATTTCAATATTCTGTTTCAGTCACTCAATAAATATGGGAAGGAAGGGAGAGAGGAAAAAAGGGAAGTAGTTCTGTGAACTGAGAGTCTACAGTACTTGCCCTGCCCTCCTTCCAGTCCTTTGGAAGAAATAAAGTACATCCCAAAAGAAAAAAATTCAGTCACAAGTCTGTGCTAGAACCATTTTTAACACTCTGCTGTGTTCTTTGGGCTTTTATGAACCTGAGCTAGTGGGAGACTATATTGTTACTATATGTTCTTGTATCTCTCTCTGATTAACTGATGGACAATATTGCCACCAACAGGCATTACTCCACTCAGCTCAGCCACACTGCCATGTTTTTCAGAAACAAAATGAAATTGTAAAATAAAGTGTCATTGAGCCACATAAACACCACTTTGTTCCACAGCCATTTTCCTTATCACTCTCGTTTGACAAATTTGCTAAGGGTGAATGCCCTGTAATGTGGATATGGAGACATTTACAGCTGGAAAAATTCTTATCTGAGGGTCCCTTGAAGTCACTATCATTTGAATAGAATATACCCTTTATATAAGATTCTTATATTTCTTCAGTTTCTATTTTCAGGCTTAATATTTCGCATCTTTACGCCTTAAAATAATTGTAATATAGGGCCGGGGTTTCACTCAGCGGTGTAAGTGCCTGCTTGGCAAACACGAGGTCGTGAGTTTGATCCCCGGCACCAAAAAAAAAAAAAAAATTGAAATATTGTGACAATGGAGTTAAAACAAAGAAACAGACCTCTGCTTTTGCAAAATATTTCAGTTCGTCTGAGAACTGTACAGCATATGGTGACAATTGTAAAACTATCCAACAAAGGCCTAGGTCTCTTCTCTACTATTTATTTACATAACAAGTTGCTCATTGTTCACAAATCCAACCAATAGATATTGATTAAATATTTACTCTGTGATAGGTGAGGTGCTGTGGATGAAAGGGGGCTATGAATGAAAGTCTTTGTACCCCAGAGCCCCCTGTCCTGGTGGTAAGGAGGGTGTGCATACAGCTGTAATAGAAAGAGAAAGATGCTCTAACGGCAGAGGGCTCGTGGCCTTCGGGAGCACACAGGGATTCACATGTGAGAAACCTGTCCCTGCTTTCTTTACCAGCTGAGATGGACAGCATCGACTTGCCCTCCTCAAGGCAATTACCAAGGCTAGTGTCTCAATCCATTCTGTGCCACGGTAACAGAATACCACTGAATAAAGAACAGGGATTCTTTGCTCAGAGTTCTAGAGGCTGAAAATTCTAAAATCAAGGCACAAGCAGGCTGGTCGGCTACATCTATCCTCTACAGGGTCACCTGGCAGAAAGCAGAAAGGCAATCTATGAAGCTGTGAAAGCCCCGTTTATAGGACCTTGATCCAATTCATGAGGGGAGAGGGTCACGACCTAATGACTGCTTGAAGGTTCCGTCTCTTCCTACTTACACTGGCAACACTTAACCATGTATAGCAGGTCGAATTAACTTTCCATTAGTCTTGGAGTTTTCTCCAATTTAATAGGAAAAAAAGGGACAGAAAATAAAGCACTTATTCTGCTATGAAATCATGTTTGAGAAAGATGCAAAAGAAAAATAACAACAGGTTGCCAGACTCCAAGGATCCCAAAGAGTGCAGATAAATTGTAGGTTGCTGTCATAGAGTTTGCAAAGGAATAGTTTTAATACAGAACACAATTTATAGAATTATTTTATAATATTTATCCAAAAAGCCAAATGCAAAAGAATGCAAGATATCTGTCTACATGCTGGAGACCCAAAGAATCCAGTTGAAGTCCTGGAGTCCTGGCTGCACGAGTCCAGCCAGAGGCCTAGCGCCCACAGCTATGTGTCATGCAAGTCTGTATCAAGGATCTTGCATCAGAAAGGCCCAAAGGCCAGTGGTGGAAGCTAGAAAGTCTGTGCCAGCAGGGCGAAGGATCTGCATCAGGAATCTGCACTGGAGCCAGGAAGTAGTGCTCAAAGCAAAGACGAGAGCTCCCCCAAAGAGAACAGCATCATCCCGGCAATGGTGACAGCCCAAACTCCTCGGATGAGAGCAGCCAAGTTCATGTTAGGAAAACCAGTGGTGGCAACCTTCTCCAGGAAAATCAACCGTGTGCAGTCTTCCCCTCCTGCTGTCCTTTTATGCATCCCAGAAACAATCCTCAGGTGAATTTCCACACCCAGAACCACACTGGCTCAATTCAGATGGGCATTTCCCCTCGAGTTGATCATTAATTAATCCATCACAGTTGGTGTTTGGATTAAGTACTATTATCTACATGTCTAAGTGGGGTAGACCAAGGTTTCTTGGTTTGGTTTGGTTTGGTTTAGTTTTTTTGTACCAGGGATTGAACTCATGACTGCACACATGCAAGGCAGATGCTTATGCTGCTGAGCTAAATCCCCAGCCCCCGTTTCTTGATTTGGATTCAGCATGCCAAAGTACATCTCTGAGATTTTGTATCTGTCACCAGGCCCCAGGTAGTTCCAATGTCACCGATCCTTTGATGACATTTTGAGTGGCCAAGATAGACAACAAGGATCAAAGAACTTTGGAGGTGTGAATTTAGATATTCAGGAAAGGTCGTATCAGATAGAGATCTGAGCTGGGTCTTGAAGAATGAAGAGGATCCGGAGTTATACTAAAGGGTAGTAGACTGAGTACCAAAGCCAGGCAGCAGAAGATGCATTCCAGGACAGGGGATGGAACACTGTGCCTAGGATTTTTTTTTTAAATGTATATTGTGGAAGTATATACTTTAAAAGATAGAAACCTCTGTTGGCCAGATTGTGGGAAGTTTGTTGTGCCAGGTTAAAAGTTACAATTAAATAAACACCAATTAAATTTAAGGAGGGAGAGGTATCATGTTTGAATTTATGTCTTATAAACATTAATTGGTAGAGATTATTGCAGTGATTTAAGGATAAGACTACAAATACCTGGATGAGAGTGTGATAATAGAAATGGAAAGAAAGGAACATGTGTGTAGTGAAGGACTCTGGAGAGAGATGGAATCGTTAGTAATAATCTTATATTCTCAAATGGGCATACTTTTGAAGGAAAATCAGTAAAATATAATTAATAAAAGGAGAATGGTAGGGGGAGAATGTACACTGAGATAGGACTGAGTCTGACCAGAAGGTACATGAGTAGGTTGGATTTAGATATCTAGACTAAGTGATGGCTGAACTCCAAGTAGGAACATCTGGTAAGCCTAAGAGATGAGTGATACAGGTTAGGCAGTAGGTATTCACTATAGACAAAGGTGTTAGATAAATTAGCAAGGTGGTGATAAATGAAACTGTGGGACAAGGACAGGTCCCTGAGGGTCTTGAATTCTGGAGGTCAGAGGCAGAGGATGAGGAGCTGAAATCCAGACACATCCTTATTTAAAAGACAAAAATAGAAAAATGAGCCTGCAAAGCCAAAATATGCTGGTGAAAGAGATAATTTCAAACAGCCCATTATCCATGCCACCTATACTAAAGCAAGTTTTGAAGATTATCTTGATTGGCTTTGGAGGTGTTTAAACATGTTTGTACTCTATTCTGAGTACACTCAAGGCTATATTTTCCTAAAGTATTACTGAAAGGCTAATTTTGTTGCCAGTCTATTCCCCCACCTTTAACCTCTCACCTCAGTAAGATCACTAGTCCAACGAGGGAAACAGTGCTGCAACACTGTCAGTTGCACAAGGATGTGTGCAGAAAAAAACACATAAGTAATTTTAAAAGTACACATTTCAATGAAGCCATCAGGCTACTTTTCTAATTCATCAAGAATTAATGCAATTCATGTGCAGTTCTCAAATAACTGCCAAACTTAGCTGACCAGACAGAAAGACAATTATTTTTCTGAATTTAAATAGTCAGATCGAGGTTTTTCAATATACCCACCAGATTTTATTAAAGGTCCTTTGTATGCTTGATACTGCAGCAGGCAATATACCAGATAAAAAGTTAAATCAACAAGGGCCCTTCTATGAAAAGATTCAGCGTCTAGTAATAAAGCAGAAAAACAGGAGTCATGAATAATAAAACATAAATCAATATGTGACAAATGCCATAAGACCCGTATGAACCAAGCACAGTTGATATTCAGAGCAGAGAAAATTTCTGGCTGAGGGATGGAGGAAAGGAAGGCCTTGAACAAGGATGAATTGTGACAGATGGGAAAGAAAAGGGAGGCATGGTATGTAGCCCCAGAGGGAAGAGGGCACTGACAGGGCTGGGGCAACGGCAAGGAGCACAGTTAGTTCGGAACATGGAACAATTAGGGGAACAGCAGGAGGCAGGCAGATTGTAAAGGGCACAGATGCCAGGCTAAGGAGTCAGGGCTTTATTCTGTGGGCAGTGGAGCATGATGAGGACAACAAAAGACCCAGAGAAGCAAAGCAACACAATTGGGGCCATGCTTAAGATGGTCCAGCAGGCTAGGCATGCCTGCTGGCGCATGCCTTTAATTCTAGAACTCTGGGAGGCTGAGGCAAGAGGACCACGAGCTCAAGTGGGGTCTGGGCAATTTAAAAAAACAATGGGAAAAAAAAAGATCCAGCCGGGGGTAGACTTCTGGGAGAAGATGGAGAAAATGGAATTTGGTGATAAGATGTTTTTTAGTTTCTCATTTAAAAAGAGGGAAGCAGATGTTATAGTTTATATCTAGATGTCCCCCAAGAACCTTATATGCTCCTAGCTGAGGTTTTTGTAAGATGATTAAATTATGGGGGGCGGGGGCACTAGACCTCAGTGTGATGTTAAGAGATGAGGTGTGTCACTTCGGAGAGGCATGTCACTTGGAAGTGTGACTTGGAGGGGTATGGCTCTGTCCCTGGATCCTCCCTCCTCTCTCTGCTTCCTAGATACCATAATATGAGCAGCTTTACTTCCGCCATGCCACTCTGCCATGCTGCTTCATTTTTAGGGCTGACCAACCATAGACTGAAATGAGAGCCAAAATAAACCTCTTATCCTTTAACTTTTGGGTGTCAGACATTGTGTCCCAGTGATAATAAAGTAACTAAAATGGATATTGGTATCAGAGAAGTAAGATCATTATGGTGTGTCATGACTGGGTGCCTGGAGTGGTACCTTTGCTACTGAGATCCCAGGGAAAAGAATACACATGAGGCAGACATCAATTCAAAGGCAAGCAGCAAGAAAGAGCATCTGCATCTGTATTGTTTATTGCTTATGTAAGCCATTATCACCTATTTACATTCTTATCTGCTGGGCCTAACCAGTGCATGCATGGTTTGCTAGAGTTAAACCAATGTTACATAAACGTATCCCAGTCTGTTCCTGTGTTAGACAGTGGATTCACACCCTTAGCATATCCTCAGACAACCTGAGACCCAAGCTTTCAAGCCACAGCACCCCCCACATTGTGACACTACCTAACCAAGAGGTTAAGAAGCCCTTGAAACTGGTTCATGGGAGGAATTTGGAAATGTTTGACGATGTCAGCTAGAGAAGCCCAAGAATGCTGTAAACTGAACTTGATGGAAGATTCTGGTCAAAGTTCAGAAGAGCAGAATGCAGGTAGAAATGAAAAGAGTAAAGTCCAGGCCCAGAAGGTTTTAGTTAGGAGCTCCATTGGCAGTTAAATTCAAGACTATATGTGTCACACTGTAGCAAAAAACATTGTCTATATGTTGTTCATGTACTGAGATTTTGCAGAAGATTGATATTAAGGGTGATAGACTAATTGATCTGGCTGAGGAAATTTCAAGGCAGCCCTGTAGAAACCCAGCCTGCCAGGAATGCCTACCAGAGTGGGTGACAAGACACAGAGATAATTTTGACAGAGGGGTCAGGGGACTCAATTCTAGCGGACAAAGAGCCCTGAATTTGGCTCACCTCACTTTTAATTCAACTTAGGCAAAAGAGAAAGCAATTAGGTTAATGGAATATTCATCTGTTTCTCATTATTTGCAAAGTGTACCCAGGTAAGTATTTCTCTAAATGAGATCTCAGCTGTTATTGACTTTTGTCTGGAACTTGATGGCATGTTGCCAAAGGAGAAACAGCTTGCTGTTCCCTCCTTCATATCTTCAGGGAAGGTCAACTGGGCCTTGATCCTTATGACTAGTTTCCCACACAACCCTACATTCAGTCTGTGGCCTGGGCACTGTTGTCAGCTTTTAGCCAGATCTATATTGAGAATCAAGAGCAAAGACACAACTAAATGAGTTTCAAAGTTTTCAGTTTCACCAGAAAGGTTTGTGTATTGGAGAGCTTGGTTGCTGAAAACATTCCAAAGAAGTCAAGTACTTTATATCAGGACAAGAAAAATGACTTGAGAGCATCTGAGGAACCAGTAATACCTCATGTTTTTCAGACTCAAAATTGAAAAAGTAAAAATTCTTTGTTTTGAGAAGAGAACCCCAGGGAACCCAGCTTATTCAGTGCCAACTAGGGAAAAGTTTCTCAGAGTTCAAGCATCTAGACACTCAGAGGCCTCTGTAGCAATGATGCAAGGGGTCAGGCTACTGCTCAAGCTGGTGGCAGACCTTGGTGTCGTCTGTGTGGTCCTGGTTTTACAGCCATACAGAATGCGAGAGTTGTGGGGTCAGGGAGTTTTCTACCTATATTTCAAAAGATGGCCTGGGAAGCCAGACAGTATGGCCCTGAGAGCATATTGTGAAACATAATGCTTATAATGAGAGCAGAATGTGAAGCTATGTGAATAAAAGCAAAGGTATAGTGGAGACCTCAGGAACTGAGAGATGGAACATGGAACCCTGGGTGAAGAAAGTAGCAGGCAGTGAACTAAGCCACCTCAAGAGAGAAGCCATGAAGTCTGAAACTGGCAATGCTGCAGAAGTGGGACCACTAAAGTCCTTTGAAGTTCTCATCTTTGCCCCAGGTGCTGATATGGAATTATGGGTTTAATATTTGTCCTGCTAGACTTTTGTGTTTTGCCCCTGTTTCTTTCTGTCCCCCTAGCTCTCTGTTTTGGGATAGGAATATTTATCCTGTACCATTGAGTGTCAGCAGTGTTTGACTTTCCTTTTGATTTTGACAGGGGTTCATGGCTAAGAATTTCAAGTCTCAGAAGAGACTTTAGACTTAGACTTTTCAGCCATGCTTGAACTGTTAGGATTTTGGAAACTCTTAGAGATGTACTAAACATATTTTTCATAAAGCGATATGTATGAGTCTTGGTGGATAGGGTTAGAATGTTATGGTTTGTATCTAGGTGACCCCCAAGAACTTCATGTGTTCAAAGTTGGGGCTTTAGAAGGTAATTAAATAATGGGGTACTGGAGCTGAATTTGATGTTAGGAGGTGAGGATCTGACTGGAAAAAGCAGATAACTATGAGTGTGACCTGGAAGGGTATAATATTCATCACCAGCTTCTCCCTTCTCTCTGTGCTGGCTGCCATGATACAAGCAGCTTTTCCCTCCAATGCCAGCCTGCCTTGGAGCCATCTAACTGTGAACTATAACCTGAGCCCAAATAGACCTCTCCTTCCTTAATTTTTGGATATTAGCTATGGTGTCACAGCAAAAAAGAAAGTAGCTGAGACATCAGGATTCTATGAAACCTGTCAACATGCATGTACTTGCAAAGGAAATTAATTGTGATAAAAATATGACATTTATCCTATCTTTTCATCTTATTTTATGGTTGAATATAAAGTTTCAGAATAGAAGAAAAATACATTGTCTGCTAAAAGCAAAGAGAAATATGCCAGCTTTCCTAGGTCAGGGCAGTAAGGAGATGAATGGGACAGTTGAAGTGTTTAAGCCCATTGGGGACCACAAATGCTCGTAAGGTTTTGCATAAAGGGCAAAAATGTATGAAATGTGAATACAATTTCAAGAGGGATTTAGACACTCCAGACCCTATGCATTGAACCCCAGAAACTCAGATTAAGAGTATCTAAACTGGAAAAGGAAAAAAAAGGGATGCTCAGAAGCACCATCAGAAGTAAAACACAGAAACCCACAGTTGACAAAAGTCAATGTTACCTGCCCCAGGTGATTCCTCTTAGGATCCTTGCAGGAATTACCTGGCATGATTCCTATTAGTGAAGCAGGACTCAAAATTAATTTTGGAGGCAAAACTTGAAACTGTGAACTTTAATTAACCAGAGTCACTTTGGTAAGGAATCAAGATTTGGATCCACTAATCAGGTTTTTTCAGGACCTAGCTATAGTCCTTCCACTGCAGGTAGGATATTTTATTTCTTAAGATCTTAATAGAGATCTTTCAATGTTTCATTATGGGGAAGAGTATTTAGGAAAATACTATTTGAACTTGACCCTAACATCTCATTGTAACTTCATTCACTCCTTTCTTCTACCTTTCACAATATCTCTCCCACTGTCTAGTTCTACTTCATTGTTGTCATTATGACTCCTGGTTTGTCAGTGCTTAATAGAACAACCCAGTGCTCTGTAGTTTTCCCTTCAGAATGAAGCAGACTGAGGTTCCTGATGAATGCCTCCTGCAATTTAAAGGGAGCCTATTCTCTTAACTGATCTGTGACCTCCATACTATTTCCTGAGTTTCCTTTTCTTGCCATCTTCCTTTCTCCTCAGGAACCATGGAATTAGCTATCACCAAGGAATTAACAATCAGATGGCCATCATTTAATTCATATCTGTGCTGTCCAGTGTTCTTAACTATTTCAGGAAGGTACTTTTAGTGTATGGTCAAAATTTTATTTACCTACAGGCAATCTAAGGCAGTGTCCTTTATCACAGAGGTGTAGCCAATATCTTTTCTTTTTCAATTCCTTCATCCTCCAGTCCCCCTCACCTAGTCAAATTCAGCCACTGCAGACCATGGTAGATCAAAAAGACTTGACACAACCACAAGAGTCACAATTGAAAATTTGAGGATTGAGCAAATTTTCTGACTTCCTCCTTCTTTTTGAGTTTTCTTTTTTAACAGTGGGTAACATTGCTTACGTGTATCTAGCGATTTACTGAGGTTTTCCATCACTAGGACCAGCTACCTGACATACACAATTTAAAGAGGTTTCTTTTGGTTCACAGTTTCATACAGTTCAGTCTATGATATGCTAGCTCCAAGGCACAGACAGCATGGCAGATGGGGACAGTGAAAGATAACTGTTCAATTCATGGTAGCCAGAAAGCAGAGAGAGAGAAAAAACAGAAGCAAGAACACAGAGAAAGAAGCAAGAACACACCCTTCCAGGTCACACCCTCTATGACCTACATTTTCTGTCTAAGTCCCACCTCCTAACAGCACATTCAGTATAAACTCCTCCATGAATTAATCCATTGATGAGAATAAAACCCCCATGATCTAGTCACCTTTTGAAAGCTTGTCTCTGGACACATGAGACTTTGAGGGTACATTCCACATTTAAACCTAACATCTGGTTTTCTCAGAACAAAATAATGAAGAGCCTTGCACAGACTAGAGGAAGCAGCAGCTGTTGTGAGGCCTGATACCCAACAGTGTCTTCATCTTTTCCAGAAAACATTAGGTTTAAGCTCCCTTAAAAATAACTCATGCCATAACTAAGATGTTATATGCATGTACCAATTCTTCATGTTGAACATCACTGTTCAGTAATACAAACATGCACTAATTAAAAAACCAAAGCAGCTCCTGCTCATTCCACACCATTTTCAAATAAAACTGTCTGTTACTCTGTCCCTGATGTGGTAGAAAAAGAATAGATGGAAGTATAGTGCCTCACCACATACTTATGTATGTATCCTTTTGAGGGAAAGGGAAGGAGAAAGAGAGGGGGAAAGAGAGGGGAGGGTGTCAGACAAGAGAGAGAGAGAGAGAGAGAGAGAGAATAATTATTTATCAAGTTGTCATGGGTATCACTGTGGTCTTTGCTGAAAAGTATCAGGTTCAGAGCAAGCATTCATTGTCAGTTCACTTCCCATTCCCATCCCTGTTACCCAAACCATTGGTCAATCAATTTAAATTGCATGAATCTATCCCTGAACAGATAGATATAGATAGATAGATAGACAGATAGATAGATAGAAGATAAATAGATAGATTCATACCTGCTACTCCAGAGTACAACTGGACAATAAGAATTTAAGTTATCATAAACAATTTAGTTAACCATCCAGAACCTCAGCCTCTTCATCTTTAAGGTGATGGACTTGGGCGAATGATTTCCAAAGTTCTCTCTGGCTCTTTCCCCCACCAGTTTTAGGCTGGAAGTAAACTAACCAACCCTCTCGAGTTACTACAATGCAATGTGTTGCACCAGCCATTTCTTAGGTTGTAGGCACAGAAAATAGCCCAGTGAGAGAGAAGAAAGTATTTAAGGATAAACAGCAGGAGGCCTAACCATTATAACCAGGTATAAAGATACATAAAAGAGAGGTAATGTTAAATTGCCATCTAAGTGCAGGTGAAAATTACATCAACAAAAGCAATACCAGCAAGAGTGGGTAACAGCAGGCTCAGCAGTCTGAGACAAATGTCATTTTCAAAGATTTTTAATAATTGTGCTGCTGCTAGAAGCTTTGTAATTACAAACATGAATAATCCTCAGCATATATCATTTCTAAAGATAGAGGTTGTAATTCTGTTCCAGATGAAGAGCTAAAGAATATCTCACACCGGTTGGTAAGCGACAGGCAGTAACAGCCAGTTAATTAGGATGATGCAGCAGCAAAATTAGACTCCAGATATCCTGTACACGGGTACTGAGCCATCAAGAAAGAGGGCTTTTGTCACCCTGCAGCACAGGGCCGTGGAGAAAGGGAAACCGCAGTGCACAGACAGAGAATGGCAAGCACATTGCTGCACAGGATGCCACAGGATTCACTTTGGTCCTCCCTAAATTAATGCCCAGGACCGTGAAAGATAACGTTACTCAGCCAGTAAAAAATATGGAGGGATATGTTTGATGGAAAATAGAAGGCTGCCAATGTGGAATTCTTGGTTTTCCTGTGAGCCCTGTGTTCCTGGTTTGTAACATTTGTTGGTTATGAATAGTTGATAGGCCGGTCAGGTGACTCAGAGCATGAATGAGTTAGGTTGCTCTCAGCTAGAGTCATCATTTCCCCTCTCCCTGCCACCCCACACAGACCCTGTCAGGAAATGCAGTTGGCTCTACCTTCAGAAGTACCCAGAATCCAGACTACTTCTCACCACCATGGCCCGTAACAGCAGCAGCTCCAGCACGCCGTAGGTCGGTGCCTTTTAATTTCCTTAGAAGCTTCAGTGGCCCCACCCATTTCACTCAGGGTCAAAGCCAGAATCCTCCTGCATAGCCCTGGAAGACTGCAGAGCTCACCGCAGCCCCCTTCACTCCCACCACACCACTCTCCTGTCTTCTCTGGCAATCTCAGACAAGCTCCCAACACAGGGAATTTGTATTAGCAGCCTCCTCACCTACAGAGCTCTTCCCCAGATATCTGTATGTGCGTATTTCGCACAAGTTTACTCAAGTGGCACCTTTCTTGTGAGGTGAAACCTGACCAGCTTATTTAAAATGTAATCAGATACTTCTTTCTGTCTTTCGCCTCATAATAACTCCTGTCACTCCCTAGATCCTATGTCTTGCTCTACTTATCTCCTTTAACACACTCCTTGAGTTTCTAGACTGACTGCATTTATTGTTTGCTTTAACTCACACTACTAGAAGGCAGAGATATTTTTTGTGCTATGACATAAACCAGATGCCTAGAGCGGTGCCTGGCACATGGCAGACATCTATAACCATATGTAGAAACAGTGAGTAAATATAACCAAAAATCCCACTGAAACAAACTTTTTATTTCCTGTCCTGGGAATCAAACTCATGACCTCATGCTTGCCAGGCAGGTACTATGCCACTGAGTTTATTCCCAGCCCTAAAACAAACTTCTACAACAACAATAAGAACAAAGTTTCCCTATAGCTGGAAGTTCAGAGAGGGTGGGGCTTAGGGCCAGAGCTCCACTGTCCTGTGATTCTAAGTTAGTGACTTCACCAAGCTGATGGAAGATGGTGCAAATGTTCTGAGACTCGTTGGGATGAGCAAAGGTGATTCTTTGAGACTCTCACTTGGGCAAGGATGCTTCAATTAGAAACCCCCATGAATTTCTGTTACCATCTAATTTGCCCAAATTGAGCCAATTTTATTTTATTTTTTTGTAATTGGTATCGGGGATCAAACTCAGGACCGTGCGCTTGCAAGGCAGGCGCTTATGCCGCTGAGCTAAATCCCCAGCCCTTGACCCAGTTTTTGTTGCTAAGGAGTTGACAAATGACTTTGCCTGAAATGAAGAGGGGTGGGAAAACTGTGCTTGACTTGGTTACAACAAATCGCGGTCCACCTCCACCAGGTGGTCACTTCACAATGGTGCGTGGAGAGGAGACAAAACCAGGGTCCACACCGTGACATCAGGCAGGGAAGGCAGGCGGGCAGGCAGAAAGAGCGGGAGAATGATTTATTCAAGAAGGAAAGCCGGAAGCCAGAAACTCTGAAAGCATCTCCATCGATTTTGCCGGTGTGAAGCCCTGAGATTCGGGGGCATGTGAGTCCTACGGTTTGCTGACCTGGTTTGGGACTGTCGCAAGAGCTGGTGTGGATCCAACAGACAGTGGGCTCAAGGGTGGCAGTCTCACACCACCCCTGCTGAGCCATAGTCACATAGTAAATACATTTAGGGATGACTGCAAAGCAATTTGTTATTGATTCTGGTTTCACTCAAAACCAGATACAACAAATGTTGTGTCTTCTCACAGTTTGTAGATGGAGCAAAGTAGCTAAAATATGAAATGCTGCTTGTTGTTACTTTTTATTTGTTAAATGTGTGATGTGGGGTAGGATGGGGACAGATGGGACAAGGGATCTGATATTTCTCATTCTGCAGTTTTGCCGTCTGCATAAACTACCACAGAAAAGTTTATCATCCCCGAAGCTTTCCAATCAATAATCATTCCTTCCAAGATGAGCTAGAGTCTATCTGTGCTGTTGATAACATACAAATTCCAATGGGAGATGGGACAGCCTTATCTAATCAAATTAGAAAGATAAAAATTCTGAGAGAGAAACAATTAAGAAGAGAAGGTTTTAGACTCAATTTGTGCGTACGATTTCAGGCCAACAGTGGGCACATTTATAAAAGAATCTTATCTGTTCTATGAGGGAGACTTCAAGGAAATAAATTCCTACACATACCCTTCCAAACAAGTGATACTTAGAGTCATTTCTTTTTTGGCAGTTCTGAGGATGAACTCAGGGTCTTTACACTGACCTACCTCCCCAACAGTTTTTTACTTGTTATTTTGGTACCGAGTCTCACTAAGTTACTAAGCTGTCCAGGCTGATCCCAGATTTGTGACCTTTCTGCCTCAGCCTCTTAGAGTGCTAGAATTACAAGTGAGCACCACAATACCCAGCAATCTGCTTAAATCCATAGGGCAAAATAAGAATTTTACTTTTTGTAAGTCTAAAATTATTTCATTCTGTGGTTTGATTTCAGAATAGTCTTGGGGGTTTTGGGGGGTTTTTTGTTTTGTTTTGTTTTTTATCTTTTGTTTTGGAAGGCTAGAGAAAGAAGAAATTTGGGGTAGGAACACAGTTTCTTAAATAACTTAGTATATTCCCCAGATTTTATGTATGTACAGTTGTGTGTACAGTTGCGGTAGGAAGGACAGTGTCCCTAAACATGCCTACACCCTAATTGCTGGAATTTTTATGTTAAGTAATGGCAAATTAAGGTTGCAAATGGAATTGACATTGCTAGACAATTTAACTTAGAGTAAGGAGATTTTTGTTCTTTTATTATCCCAGTGAGATCAGTATAATCACAAGGGTCCTTGAAAGTAGAAAAAGGAGTTGGAAGGAAAAACCATAGAGATGGCAGCACAGGAATAACAGCCTGATTTTGAAGATGACATGCAGTGATCACAAACTAAAGAAAGGAGGCAGCCCCCTAAAAATTGAAAATGCAAGGAAGTGGGTTCTCCCCAGAGCATCTAGAAAGAGTTCACCTTGTTAACACGTTGGTCTTTGCCCAGTGAGATCTGTGTCAGAATTCTATTAGAGAAATCTGCAGAATGATAAATGTATGTGGCTGCAAGCCATTACATTTGTAGCTGTTTGTTAGCGCTGCCCTAGAAAATTAATACGGTTGTCATTTTATAGAGTCTGAAAGAAACTTGAGTTTGGAACATTTTCAGATACTTAAGGAAGTAAATTAAAGGTTGAACAAGATCCAGTCCAACCCACCTTATAAAATAGGCGCATATTTCAAGAACTGAGCTCTATCCATGTTTATGGACACTTCAAGAAATAGCTGTGTACCAATAATCAGAATTATTACTGTGATTGGCCACTGAACAGGACATAAAACTGTAAGAATTGTGTTTGCTTTTCATACTCAGGAGTATTCTTATTTCTGTGACATCTACTTGCCCATGTTTAAGAAAGCTTGTGCTTCTGTGAAATTTTTCTTTTAAACTCTTCAACATTTTTGAATGAGGTTCGATGTTGTTGAATGTGACACTGACTTTCATCTTCAAGCATGATAGTTCCAACAAAAGTCACTGCCCGTTGGGGTGCTCCATGCATGCTCATTCCATCATACATTGAGCAAATACGTATTTAACCTTCACTGTGTACAAAGCACTAGGTGGGCCATGTGCTGTAAGAGTCAGCAAGCCAGCATCAGCCCTTCCTTCCTTCCTTGAAGTTGAGTTGAAAGTGTTGACATGTGCAGGTAACTACTACATGGCTTGGGGAGTACAATATTAGAATGATCCTGTGGGGGGACACTTAACCAAAACTTGGCAAAGGGAGGCAGATGAATAGCTGAAGCCATGGATTTCTAGAGAAAGCCAGCCTCTCTGCACTGCTTTTATTCAGTAGCTGATTTAGGTTTGCAGAACTGCATCTTCTTCATACGTCTCTTTCTTCTGGTCATTAGGGAACCCGTGCTCAAATGCCCTCCCTGTTTCTCACTGTACAGCACATTGACCAGTCAAGAAACTCTTACAGGAGGCAATTCAAAGTATATTGCAAGGTTATGGCTCAATAGGTTCTTGAGCCAACCATCCTGGTAGTTTGGGCTTTCTGTTTTTAAACCTACTGTGCTGAGTTTCCAAAGATGGTGGACCGGTAGGTAGCAGGAGAGGGACCCTCTCTGAGAGAGACAGCTCAAATGCCAGAATTTAACACCCTGGGGAGACCCAAACAGAGAGAGATGGACTCTCTCAACCCAGGAAGAAACTAAAGTTAAAAAAACCACTCAAATATGAGGTCCCAGGGCTACCATTAGTGCAGCTAAGATCAGCAAGCACAGTGCCCTCCTCAAGCTGCCTGAATTCCTGCCCGAGAGTGACCTGACCTACAGAACTGCGCTGATGCGACTGGCTTGAGCAGCCGGAACGTGGAGCTGAACATCCCTGTGTGTGGCTCGCCCGAACCCGGCCCTGCACATGACCCACCCAGAGGCACCGTGAATTCGCACCGCAGCTCTGAAGTCAGAGGTCGGGGAGCCCAGCAGTTCTCAGGGACCAGCATCAACACGCGGTGAGTGATGGGAATAAGACCCTCCCACGAGAAAGGGGAAACCGACTGGAGGACATGTTGGATTTGGGCAGGATGGCCCTAACTCCATAAGGAAATGGCTTCAGTTGGTTGCTCCCCTTACCAAGCAGTTTGGTGGAATCTGCTTGGATTGGGCCGTGCCCCTGGCTGGGACCCAGTGGGTTGCTACAAACTAATTCCCTGAGCACAGCCACACAGTGACACAGTGAAGGCTTGCAAAGGTTGACTAGCCTGGAGGAGAGGAGCCAGTCCACACTGCACTTGCTTGAACTTCACTCTCTGATAGTGGCCGGCAGAGGACAGAAGCCCCTAGCCTGCGTGATCCAGAGGAGCCTTATCCAACAAGCAAAGGGGCTGGGAATGACACTGTACACTTGTATGGAAGGAACCAAAAACATGACGAGAGGGAGAAATAAGAAAAAACCCCCAGCCCGCAACCTTGAGAACATTGATCCAGGAGAGGTAAATACAAAAGAGATTGAGGGAAGCAAAAATGCAACATCAAACACAGTGTTAGCGGACATAAAGAGATATCTTCAGGACCTCGT
>PVJX010028865.1:0-23462 GCA_004027295.1 Dolichotis patagonum | reverse complement strand
AGGGAAGGAGTTCCTTGTTCTCCTGGCACCCAAGGTGGTCGCATGCTGCAGGTCTCGAGACATCAGCTACTCTCTCTTGTGGACATTAGAAGACTGCCCCACTCACAGACTTTCACCATAGAGTGGAAGAGTTCATTGTTCTCCTGGCTCCATGCTTCACTGCATGGTGAAATTTCCAAGATGCCAGGGTCTGCCTCTTGAGGGCGGTCTTAGCATACCACACTCAAAGCTGCTCACAAGAGTGAGAAGGGGTTCCTTGTACTCCTGGCATCGCAGAATCCCACATGGTGCAGGTCCAGCCATGAAAGAGTACCTCTCTTGAGGGCCGTTGAACTCTGCCACACTCATGGCCCCACATCTGAGAGGGGAGGAGTTTCTGGTTCACCTGGAACCCCAGTTCATTGCATGCTGTAGTTCTCAAGACTTCTGGGTCTCTCTCTTTTGGGCCGCCAAAACCTGCCACACTCACAGAGTTGGGAGGAGTTCATTGTTCTCCTGGCACCACAGGTCGCCTCATGGTGCAGGTCCCGAGACCAGGGTCTCTCTCTTTGGGGCGCCAAAGCCTGCCACATTCACAGTCGCTCACCAGAGAGGGGTGGAGTTTCTTGTCCTCCTGGCACCCCAGGTAGCAACATGTTGCAGGTCCTGAGACACCAGGGTCTCTCACTTGCGGGACACCTAAGACTGAGACACTCACAACCCCTCACAATAGAGGGGAGGAATTACTTTTTCTCCTGGTACCATGTGTTGCAACATCGTGTAGGTCCTGAGATGCCAGGGTGTCTCATTTGCAGCACAGCAAATCCTGACACACTGACCTCCACTCTACAGAGAAGGGAGCAGTTCTTTGTTCTGCTGGAAACCCAGCTGGCTGCATCATGCAGGTCCAGAGATACCAGGGTCTCCCTCTTGCAGGTCGCTGAAGCCTGCCACAGTCAAAGATCCTCACCAAAGAGGGAGGATTTTCTTGTTACCTTATTACACCAGGTTGCCACATAGTGCATGTCCCTAGATGCAATGGTTTGTCTCTTGCTGGCCCCCAAGGCCTGCCACACTCAAAGACATTCACCAAGGAGGAGAGGAGATACATGATTTCCTGGCACCTCACCTCGCCTTATGTTTCAGCTTCCCAGACACCAGGGTCACTCTCCTGGGATCCGCCAAAGCCTTCCACACTCAACCCCTTCAACAGTGAGGGTAGAAGTTCCTTGTTCTCCTGGCACCACAGGTCACCTCCTGGTGCAGCTCCTGATTCACCAGCACCACTCTCTTGCGGACCACCAAAGCCTGCCACACACAAAACTGCTGACCAGAAAACAGAGTTCATTTTTCTGCTAGTACTATGGGTCATCATATGGTGCATGTCCTGAGATGCCAGAGTCTGTCTCTTGCCTAAGGGCGACTCCTGCCCTATTCAAAGCTGCTCACAGGAGAATGAAGGAGATCCTTGTTCACCAGGCAGCCCAGTTCATTGCATGGTACAGGTCTTGAGACACGAGGGTCACTCTCTTGAAGGTCACCAGCCTGCCACACTCACAGCCACACACCAGAGAGTGGAGGAGATCCTTGTTCTGCTGGCACCCTGTGTCACCCCATGCAGTTCCCTAGATGCCAAGGTCCCTCTCTTGTGGACCTCAGAACCCTGCCACACTCACAGCCACTCACCACAAATGGGAGGAGTTCCTTGATCTCCTAGCATCAAAGAACCCCACAAGGTGTAGGTCCAGAGATGGCAGGGTCCCTCTCTTGAGGGCCGTAGAACTCTGCTACATTCACTGCCTCACATCAAAGAGGGGAGGCGTTCCTTCTTCCCCTGGCACCCCAGTTCGCTGCATGCTGCCATTCTCAGGATGTCTGGGTCTCTCTCTTTTGGGCTGCCAAAACTGCCACACTCACAATCTACAGAGTGGGGAGGAATTCCTTGTTCTCTTGGATCCCCAGGTCGCCTCATGGTGTGGCTGATGAGATGTCAGGGTCTCTCCTTGTGGTCCCCCAAAGCCTGGCACAGTCACAGGTGCTCATCAGTTTGGGGAGGATTACTTTGTTCTGCTGTTACCTCAAGTTGTTGCATGGTGAAAGTTCTGAGATGCCAGATGTTCTGTATTTTAGGCTACTGTAGCCTTCCAGACTCACAGGGGATGGTCAGAGAGGAGAACAGTACGTTGTTCTCATGGCACCACAGGTCATCACATGGTGCCAACTTCGAGAAACCAGGGTCTATTTTTTCGGGGCATCAAATCCTGCCACATTCACAGTCGCTCATCAGAGATGGGTGGAACTCCTTCTCCTGGTACCCCAGGTCCCAACATGTTGCAGGTCCCAAGACATCAGGGTCTCTCACTTGCAGGCTGCCTAAGACTGGGACACTCACAGTCCCTCACCATAGAGGGGAGGAATTACTTGTTATCCTGGCATCCCGGTTCACCAAATTGTGTAGTCCAGAGATTCCAAGGTGTCTTGCTTGCACACCATCGAGTTGTGCCACACTGACATCTACTCACCAGATAGGGGCGGAGTTCCTTGTTCTGCTGCTATCCCAGGTAGAGCCATCATGCATGTTCATAGATGCCAGGGTCTGTCTCTCACAGGTTGCCAAAGCTTGCCACACTCAATGATGCTCACCAAAGAGGGAGAATTTCCTTTTTCTCTTGGCACCCCAGGTTGCCAAATGGTGGAGTTCCTGAGATGTCATGGTCACTCTCTGCTGACCGCCAAATCCTGCCATGCTGAAAGATGCTCATCCAAGGGGAGAGGAGTTACGTGTTCTCCTTTCAACTCACCTCACCTTATGTTTGGTTTCCCTGATGTCAGAGTCACTCTCTTGTGAGCCGCCAAAGCATGCCACACTCAACCCCTTCACTAGTGAGGGGAGAAGTTTCTTGTTCTCCTGTCACCACAGGTCACAGCATGGTACAGGTCCTGAGAAGGCAGGTCCTCTGTCTTGTGGGCTGCTGAACTTTGCCACTCTTACAGCAAGTAATCAATGAGAGCTGTAGTTATTGTTCTCCTGGGACCTCTGGTCACTGCATGGTTCAGCTCCCAGAAAGCCAGATTCTCTCTGGTGTGGGGTCCTGAAGCCTGCCACACTCCCAGGCACTCACCAGAGAGTGGAGGAGTTCCTTATTCTCCAGGAAACTAAACTCTCCACATGGTGCAGCTCTCAAGAGCATATGGTCTATCTTTTGCGGGACACTGAAGTCTTCCTTGCTCACAGCCACTCACCAAAATGGAGGAGTTCCTTGTTCTCCTGGAATCTCATGGTGCTGGTTTCCAGACACCAGACTCTCACTCTTGAGAGTCGCTGAAGCTTTCCACACTCACAGCAGCTAATCAGAGAGAAATGAATAATTTTTTTCTCCCACTACCACAAGTCACCCCATAGTTCAGTTCACTAGATGCCAGGCTCCGTCTCTTGGAAGCCACTGAATCTTACCACACTCAGAACCATTCTCCAGAGAGGGAGGTATTCCTTGGTTTCCTGGCATCCTGTGTTGCCACATGGTGCAGGAACCGAAATACCCCAGGCACTCTCTTGTAGGAGGCCGATGTCTGCCAAAGACCCAGCTGCTCACCAGAGAGGGGAGGATTCCTTGCTCTCCTTAGAGCCCTGTCACAGCATATTGCAAGTCCTGGGACCCCAGGTCTCTGTTATGTGCTATTGAAGCCTGCCACACTCAACCACTCACCAGAGAAGGAAGGAATTCCTTGTTCTCCTGGCACCCTGTGTTGCCACATGGTGCAGTTTCCAAGATACCAGGGTCCCTCTCTTGCAAACCACCAAAGCTTGCCACACTCACAGCCACTCATCATACAGGGAAGGAGTTCCTTGTTCTCCTTCCACCATGAGTATAAACATCCTGCAGGTCCAGAGACATCAGGGTTTCTTTATTGTGGGGCACCGAAGCATGTAGCATTCTCAGCCTCTCACCAGAGAAGGGAGGGAGTTCATTGATCTTCTGGAACCCCGGGTCACTGAATGGTGCAGGTGCAGAGACACCGGAGTCTCTCCTGTAGGCCACCATGTAATGCCACACTCACAGCCGCTCTCCAGAGAGCATAGGAGTTTCATGTTCTCCTGGAAACCCTGGTCACCAAATGGGGCAGGTCTCAAGATGCCAGTGTCTTTCTCTTGTTGTCCATTGAGCCTGCAACACACACAGTTGCTGACCAGAGAGGATAGGAGTTCCTTTTTCTGATGGGACCACGGGTCACCACATGGTGTATGTCCCGAGATACTAGGGTATGTCTCTTGCAGAAGTTCGATGCCTGCCATATTCACAGCTGCTCATCAGAGAGCGCTGGAGTTCCTTGTTCTCCTGGCAACCCAGTTTGCTGCATGGTGCAGGTCCTTAGATGCCAGGGTCTCTTTCTTGCAAGCTGCCAAAGCCTGACACACTCACAGTTGCACACCAGACAGAGGAGTTCCTTGTTCTTCTGGTACCCCTGGTCACCCCTTTGTGCAGGTCCCAAGACACCAGGGTCTCTCTCTTTTGGACCTCAGAATACTTCCATACTCACAGCCACTCAATAGAGAAGGAAGAAGATGCTTGTTCTCCTGCAGCCCTGGGTCTCCACATGGTGCAGGTCCCCAGACACCAAGGTCTCTCACTTGTGGACTTCGAAAGCCTGTCTCACACACAACCACTTACCAGAGATGGCAGGAGTTCCTTGTTCTCCTGGCATCCCAGAACCCCAAATGGTGCAGGTCCAGAGATGGCAGGGTCCCTCTCTTGAGTGCTGTCATACTCTGTCACACTCAATGTCATTCATCAGAGAGGGGAGGAGTTCCTTGTTCCCTTGGCATCCCAGTTTGCAGCATGCTGCAGTTCTCGGGATGTCTGGGTCTCTCTCTTTTGGGTCACCAAAACCTGCCATGCTCACAACTGATCTACACAGTTGGGAGGAACTTCTTGTTCTCCTGGAACCCCAGGACGCCTCATGGTGTGGGTCACAAGATGCCAGCATCTCTCCTTGTGGTCCCCCAAAGCCTGGCACAGTCATAGGTGATCATCAGACTGGGGAGAATTTCCTTGTTCTCCTGGCAACTCAGCCAGCTGCATGGTTCAAGTTCCAAGATGCCATGTTCTCTATCTTTTGGGCCACTGAAGCCTGACACTCTCACGGGTGCTGATCATAGAGAAGAGGAGTTCATTGTTCTCCTGGTGTCACAGGTCAATTCATTGTGCTGGTCACCACACGCCAGTGTCTCTCTCTTCTGGGCACCAAAGCCTGCCACATTCACAGTCACTCACCAAAGAGGGGTGGAGTGCCTTGTCCTCCTGACACCTCCGGTCTCAAAAAGTTGCAGACCCTGAGACACCAGGGTCTCTTACTTTCAGGCTTCCTGAGGCTGTGACACTCACAGGCCCTCATCATAGATGGGCGGAATTACTTGTTCCCCTGGCACTCAGTTTCCCCACATCCTGTAGGTCCCGAGATGCCAGGGTGTCTCACTTGTGCACCGCCCAATATTGCCACACAGACAGCTGCTCACCAGAAAGGGGAGAAGTTGCTTGTTCTGCTGGAACCCCAATTAACGGCATCATGCAGATCCAAGTTGCCAGGGTCTCTCTCTCGCAGGTCTCTGAAGCCTGCCACAATCAAAGATGCTCACCAAAAAGGAAGGATACCCTTCTTCTCTTGGAACCCCAGGTTTCCACATAGCACAGGTCCCAAGATGCCAGGGACACTCTCTTGGTGGCCGCCAAAGCCTGCCACACTCAATGATGCTCCACAGAGAGAACAGTTATGTGTTCTCCTTGCACCTCACCTCGTCTTATAGTTAAGGTTCCGAGATGCCAGGGTCACTCTCTTGTGAGCTGCGGAAGCCTGCCACATGTAACCCCTTCACCAGTGAGGGAAGAAGTTCCTTGTTCTCCTGATGCCACACATCACTGCATTATGCAGGTCCCAAGACACCAGGGTCACTCTCTTGCGGTCTGCAGAAGCCTGCAACACTCAAAGCCACTCACCAGAGAGGGGAGGATTTACTTGTTCTCCTGTAACCTTAGCTCACCTCATGGTGCAAGTTCCAAGATTCCAGGATCTCACACTTGTGGGCTGCCAAAAACTGCCTCAATCACAGCTGCTCACCAGACAGTGGAGGAGTTCATTTTTTTATCATACCCCAGGACACAGCATGAATCAGGTCCCAAGATTCCAGGGCCTCTGTCTTGTGGCCTACCGAACCTTACCACACTCACAGCCAGTAATCAGAGAGAGGAGTAGTTTTTGTTTTCCTGGGACCCATGATAGCTGCATGGTGCAGTTCCCATGATGCCAGTATCTCTCTCATGTGGGCTCCTGAAGCCTGCCACATTCGCAGGTTCTCACCAAAGAGTGGTGGAGTTATTCATTATCCTAGCAACTAATCTCTCTGCATGGTGCAGCTCCCAAGAAGCCAGAGTCTATCTCTTGCGGGCCTCTGAAGCCTCCACTCTCAGAGACACCCACCAAACAAGAGGAGTTCCTTGTTGTCCATCTCAGGTCACAGCATGGTGCAGTGTTTGAGATGCCAGGACATGTCTCTTAAGAACCACTGAAGCCTGCTACACTCATGGCAGTTAATCAGAGAGAGATGAGTAATTTTTGTTCTCCTGGCACCACAGTTCACCACATAGTGCAGTTCATGAGATGCCAGGCTCTGTCTCTTGGAAGCCGCTGAATCCTGCTACTCTCAGAGCCATTCACCAGAGAGGGGATGATTCCTTGTTCTCCTGGCATCTTGGATCGCTGAATGGTACAGGAACCAAAACACCAGGGTCACTCTTTTGTGGGCCACCGAAATCTGCCACACTCACAGTTGCTCACCAAAGAAGGCAGGATTCCTTGTTCTCCTGGGACCCCTGTCACAGCACATCGCAAGTCCCGAGACCCCAGGTCTCTGTCTCATAGACCGCTGAAGCCTGCCATACACACAGCAACTCACCAGAGAGGGAAGGAATTCCTTGTTTTTCTGGTACCCCATGTTGCCCGATGGTGCAGTTGCTGAGAGCCAGGCTCTCTCTCTCTTGCAAAGCACTGAAGTCTGCGCCTCTCACAGCCACTCATCAGAGAGGTGAGGAGTTCCTCATTCTCCTTCCACCATGGGTATCCAAATCCTGCATGTCCTGATACATGAGGGTCTATTTCTTGTGGGCCACTGAAGCATGTAGCATTCAAAGCCACTCACCAGAGATGGGAGGTATTCTTTGATCTCCTGGGAATCCTGGGTCGCTGAACGGTGCAGGTGCAGAGATGATAGGGGCACTCTACTGCAGGCCACCAAATCCTGCCACACTCACAGCCACTCTCCAGAGTGCGGAGGAGTTCGTTGTTCTCCTGGAACCCCAGGTCACCACATAGGGCAGGTCTCGAGATGCCAGTGTCTCTCTCTTGAGGACCACCACCAAAGCCTGCCACACACAAAACTGCTGACCAGAGAGGAGAGGAATTCCTTTTTCTGCTAGCACCATGGCGCACCACATGCCTGGGTCTGTCTCTTGCAGGAGGCCAAAGCCTGCTATATTCACAGCTGCTCACCAGAGAGTGAAGCAGTTCCTTGTTATCCTGGCAACTCAGTTCTCTGCATGGTGCAGGTCCTAAGATGCCAGGGTCTCTCTCTTGCAGGACACCAAAGCCTTCCACACTCAAAGCCACTCAGCAAAGAGGGGAGATATTACTTTTGCTCCTGGAACCTCAGGTCGGTGCATGGTGAGGTTGCAACATTCCAGGATCTCACTCTTGCGGTCGACAAAACCTGCGACACACACAGCAGCTCACCAGACAGTGAAGGAGTTGCTTGTTGTCCTGGTATCCTGAGGTGCCACATGTGGAAGTTCCCAAGATGTCAGTGTTTCTCTCTTGCATGGTGTGGAAGCCTGCAACATTCACAGCCACTCACCAGAAATGGGAGGATATCCTTGTAATACTGGCACCCCAGGTAGCCACATGGAGCAGATCCCAGACCCCATGGTCTTTGTCTTGCGGACTGCCCATGCATTCCACACTCACAGCCGCTCAAGAGAAAGGGGAGGAGATCCTTGTTCTCCTAGTACCCGAGGTGGCATATTGGTCCAGGTCCTGGACATCAGGGTCTCTCTTTTGCTGGTTTCTGAACCCTGCCGCACTCACAGCTGCTCACCAGATAGAGGAGGTGTTCTATGTTCTCTTGGTACTCTGGTTACTCACATGCTGCAGGACCCTAAAAGACAGTGTCTCCCTCTTGTGGTTAACCATAGCCTGCCACACTCAAAGCCACTCATCAGAGAGGGTAGTTGTTCCTTGTGCTCTGTCAACCTGAGTCACCCCATGGCACAGTTCCCAATATGCCAGACTGTCTCACTTGCTGGTCTCTGAAGCATGACACACTAAAAACCACTCAACAAACTGGAGAGTTTTCCTTGTTATCCTGGTAGCCTGATTCACTGCATGGTGCATTTTGTCATATACCAGCATCTCTCTCTAGGAGGCCACTGAAGCCTGCAATACTGACAGCCCCTCCCCAGATATGGGAGGAGGTCCTTGTTCTCCTGGCAGCATAGGTCACTGCATGGTACAGTTCCCAAGATGCTAGGGTCTCTATCTTGTGGGCCGCAGAAGCCTGCCACACTCATAGCTGCTCACCAGAGATGGGAGGAGTTCCTTGTTCTCCTGGCAGCATAGGTCACTGCATGGAACAGGTCCCAAGACCCTAGGGTGTCTATCTTTTGGGCCGCAGAAGCCTGCCACACTCACAGCTGCTCACCAGAGAGTGGAGCAGTACCTTGTTCTCCTAGCAACCCAGGCAGCCAAATGGTGCAGATCCCAAGATGCCATGTTCTATCTTGCAGGCTGCCTAAGACTGATACAGGCACTGCCACTTATTAGAGAGGGGAGGAGTTCCTTGTTCTCCTGACATGATGGTGCAATACATGGTGCAGGTCCTTAGACTCCAGGGTCTCTCTCTTGCTGGCCATCAAGGCTAGTCACACTCACACCTGCTCATCAAAGAAAGGAGGAGTTGTTTGCTGTCCTGGCACCCCAGGTCGCCAGATGATGCAGGTCCCGAGATCCTAGGTTGGCACTCTTGCCCGCTGCCATAGTCTGGCAGACTCACAGATGCTCATCAGAGAGGGGATGAGTTCCTTTATCTCCTGGCATGCCAGGTCATGTGGCACACCTGGTCGCCTCATAATGCAGTTCCCCATATGCCAGAGTCCCTCTCTTTGGGCCGCTGAAGCCTGTCTCACTCAAAGCAGGTAATCAGAGAGAGATGAGTAATTTTTTTCCCCTGGCACCCTGAGTCACCCCATGGTACAGGTCCCCCACTGCCAGTGTCACTCTCTTGCAGACCACCAAAACTTGCCACACATACAGCTGCTCACCAGAGAGTAGAGGAATTCCTTGTTCTCCTGGCATCCTCGGTCACCGCATGATGCAGGTCCCAAGATGCCAGAGTCACTCTCTTGTGGGCTGCCGAAGCCTGCCAAACTTACATGTGCTTATCAGAATGAGGAGGTGTTCCTTGTACCCCTGGAACACTGGGTCACAGCATGGTTTAGGTCTCCAAACACCAAGGTCTCTCTCTTGCTGGCCGCTGCAGCCTGCCACACTCACAGCTGCTCCCCAGAGAGGGGAGGTTTCCTTGTTCTCCTGGCTTCCCTGTCACCCCATAGTGCAGATCCTGAGATGCCAGGGTCTCTCTCTTGTGGGCTGCTGAAGCGTACCACACTCATAGCTGTCACCAAAGAGGGCAAGAGATCCTTGTTCTCTGGAACCCCAGCTCACCATGTGGTTCAGGTCCGAGATGCTAGGGTCTCTCTCTTAGAGGATCCTGAAGTCTCCCACACTCCCAGCCACTTATCAGAGAGGGGACAATTTCTTCTTCTGTCACCACACATTGCCGCATTGTGCTGGCGTGAAAACAACAGCATCTCTCTCTTGTGAATGGCCGAAGTCTGCTAGACACACAACTGCTCACCAGAGAGTGGAGGAGTTCCGTGATCTCCTGGCAACCCAATTGTCTGCATGGTGCGGGTTCTGAGATGCCAGGGCCTCTCTCTTGCAGTCCTCCAAAGCCTGCCACACTCACAGCCACTCACCAGAGATAGGCAGAGTTCCTTGTTCTCCTGGCACCAGAGTTTGCAACATGGTGCATATTCCAAGATTCCAAGTTCTCTGTCTTGTGTGCTGCCAAAGCCTGCCACACTCACAGCTGCTCCCCAGAGAGGGGAGGGTTCGTTGTTCTCCTGGCTTCCCTGTCACCCCATAGTGTAGATCCTGTGATGCCAGGGTCTCTCTTGTGGGCCGCTGAAGTGTACCACACTCACAGCTGTCACCAAAGAGGGCAAGAGATCCTTGTTCTCTGGAACCCCAGCTCACCATGTGGTTCAGGTCCCGAGATGCTAGGGTCTCTCTCTTAGAGGATCCTGAAGCCTCCCACACTCACAGCCACTTATCAGAGAGGGGACAATTACTTTTTCTTCTGTCACCCCGCATCGCCACATGGTGCTGGTGCAAAACAACAGCATCTCTCTCGTAAATGGCCAAAGCCTGCTAGACACACAGCTGCTCACCAGAGAGTGGAGGAGTTTCTTGATCTCCTGGCAACCCAGTTGTCTGCATGGTGCAGGTTCTGAGATGCCAGGTTCTCTCTCTTGCAGTGCTCCAAATCCTACCACCCTCACAGCCACTCACCAGAGAGAGGCGGAGTTCCTTGTTCTCCTGGCATCAGAGTTTACAACATGGTGCAGGTTCCAAGATGCCAGGTTCTCTGTCTTGTGTGCCACCAAAGCCTGCCACAGTCACAGCTGCTCACCAGGATGGGAGGAATTCCTTGTTTTCCTGGTGCCACGGTGGCTGCATAGTGTAGGTCCTGAGACACCAGTGTCTCTCTCTTGTCTGCACCCGAAACCTGATACACTCACAGCTGCTCACCAGAGTGGGGAGGACTTCCTTGTTCTCCTGTCATTCCTGGTTGCCACATGGTGCAGGTTCCAAAACACCAGGGTCTCTCTCTTGTGGGCCATCGAACCATACCACACTCACAGCCACTCACCAGATTGGGGAAGAGTTACTTGTTTTCCTGGTTTCCCAGGTCACTGCAAGTTGCAGGTCCCGAGATGCCAGGGCCTCTGTCTTGTGAGCTGCCAAACTTCGCCACTCTCACAGCCAGTAATCAGAGAGAGGAGTAGTTTTTCTCCTCCTAGGACCCCTGGTTCCTGCATTGTGCCATTCCCATGATGCCAGATTCTCTCTCCTGTGGGCTCCTGCAGCCTACGACATTCACAGGCCCCTGGTCACTCCTTGCTGCAGGTCTTGAGACACCAGGGTCTCTCTTGTTGGGTGCCAAAGTTGACACACTAACAGCCACTCACCAGAGGGGTGACAAGTTCCTTGTTCTTTTGGCATACTGGGTCACTGCATGGTGCAGGTCCTGAGACACCAGGTTCTTGTGAGCTGCCAAAACCTGCCACAGTCATAGCTTCTCACCAGGAGGAGTTCCTTGTTTTCTTGGCACCAGGGGTCACCACATGGTATAGATCATGAGGAACCAGCATCTCTCTCTTGCCCACAGTGGAAGACTGACACACTCACAGAAGCTCACCAGAGAAGGGAGGAGATATTTGTTCTCCTTTCATCCCAAGTTGCCACATGGAGCAGGTTCCAAGATGCCAGAGTCTCTCTCTAGCAGGACGCCAAAGCCTACCACACTCACAGCCACTAAACAGATTGGGGAGGATTTTCCTGTTTTCCTGGCATCCCAGGTTGCTGCAAGGTACAGGTCCTGAGAAGGTATTGTTTCTCTCTGTGGGCATTCTAAGCCTGTCACACTCACAGCAGCTCACCAGAAAGTGGAGGAGTTCCTTGTTCTCCTGGCACCCCAGGTGGCTGCATGTTGAAGTTCTCAAGATGCCAAGGTCTCTGTCTTGTGGACCTCGGAAGCCTACCACACTCACAGCTGCTCACAAGAGAGGTGAGGAATTTGTTGTTCTCCTGGCTCCATAGCTGGCTGCCTGGTGCAGTCTTGAGACATCAAGGTCTCTCTTTTGCGGGCCACTGAAGCCTTCCACACTCACAGGTGCTCACCAGAGAAGGGAAGAGTTCTTCTCCTGGAACCCTGGGTCACTGCATGGTGCAGCACCCGAAATGCCAAGGTCTCTCTCTTGCAGTCCTCTGAAACCTGCCACACACACAACCACTGAGCACAGAGGGTAGGTGTTCCTTGTCCTCCTGGGGTACCAGATCACCACACTGTGCCAGTTCCAAGATGTCAGGGTCTTGCTAGGGGGCTGCTGAATACTGCCACAGTCAGAGGCTCACCAGAGAGGGTAGGAGTTCCTTGTTCTCCTGGTAACCCAAGTCTGTGCATGGTGCAGGTCCCAAAATGCCAGGATCCCTTTCATGAAGGCTGCCAAAATCTGCATCACCCATAGCCCCTCATCACAATGGGAAGGAATTCCTTGTTCTCCTGGAACCCCAGGTCACCACATGGTACATGTCCAGAGATACCACTGTCTCTTTCTTTAGGGTCGCTGATGACTGCCACACAAACAGCTTCCCACCAGAGGGGAGTAGGTCCTTGTTCTCCTGGCAACCTAGGTTGCTGCATGTTGCAGGTCCTGAGATGCCAGGGTCTCTATTTTTAGGGCAACTGAATTCTACCACACTCACAGCTGCTCACCAGAGAGGGGAGGTGTTCCTTGTTCTCCTGCCATACCAGGTTGCTGCACTGTGCAGGTTCCGAGAAACCAGGTCTCTCTATTGAGGGCTGCTGAAATCTGCCACACTCACAGCCGCTCACCAGAGAGGGGAGGATTTGCTGCTTCACACAAGCCATACATTTTGTAAAAACACTGAATCAATTTATAAACATAATATGTTGATATTTTTTTCTTTCACTAGACAGTAATTACAATAATTAATTGACATAAGAAACAAATTATGGATATTTATCCCTAAAAATTATTTCAAAACCAAACAGAGTTAGTATCATATAGACATAAAAAGATTCTTTGACAAATATTGTTCGGTGCCTTTATTTCTAATCTGTGATCAAGGAAAATGACTGTAGATATCAGTGTATCTGTGTTTTCGAGATGGATAATTTAGCCACAAAGCTGTTTCATGTAAATACCCTGGTTTCCTATTTTATATCATGAAGTAAACTTGCAATTGTGCTTTGAGCTCCAAAGTAAATATTTCTCCTGTCATAAAATATGTTAATAATACATGCAAATATGAAGTCTACATGTCAGTAATATTGATAATAAAATCCAATAAATTTACTTATATTCTTTTCCTGCTTTCTCTTGACTTTCAAGTTGTGAACCAGAACTTCAAAACCAATCATATTTAAATTTATAAAACAAGAAATAATACAGGCTAGAAATACTCATTATTGTATAATACTAGAGAATAGTTTTGCCCATTGACATTTTTATTAAAGAAGGAGGCACAGTAGCCACTCTCAATCAAAGCTCCTTTATATGACTGTCCTGTTGATATCTTCAAACTGCACGACTTGGAACAAATTAATTATTGTGATCTATGTCTGTCATTGTTTCAGACCAGGAAAATTGCTTTTGAAAATAAACTAAATAATATTTATAATACAACTGCATGTATATTTATGTGTGTAGGATTGGTAACTGTATTACTAACTTTTTGTTGGATCGTTGAACAGAACAGTTTCCAGGCTTATTGATTAAATGCCTACTTTGTGTGCTTTAATTTTGTAAGATGAACTACTGTTTCTAAGAGGACAATATGTAATTTATCAACTACTGATATTTACTGTTTTGTTTGAAATTCTGTATTATTTCCATGCTTTTTTCCATTTTGCTTTTATTCTCTTTAAATAAATTTTTTTTAAAAAATCCAATACAACACAAAAAAATATAATAGAAATATTTATACTTTAGAATGAGTAGGGCCCAGGGGATCTTTGAAAGAAAATGTCAAAGAGGACCCTTTTGGGAAATGTGCAGTTAACAAAATGTATCCTGGTAAGGATGCTTCTATTTGCAATCTATCCCAGTAAACCTGACATGAGATGTCCTCAAAATTTTTAAAGAATAAGTGCTCTGAATATATCCTCTGGGAATAACAGGATTCATATTGACAGATGCTTGATAATTGCTAAATATGCAACACCTAATGACAGACAAGAAAGATTGACACAATTAAAGCTACACCAGAGAAAATAATTAACATTTGTAACAAAATTTCATAGAAGTATATAAAGAATGCATTTTCCATTCTACCATAATTCTAACACACACACATATATATATATATATATATATATATATATATATATATATATATACAATCACTCATATACAAAAATAATCAGTGAATATTACTTTGAAAATGTGCTACACTTTGAGTGTACTTGGAGAAAATTCTAACTAATTTTTTCCTATTTTTCTAGAGGCAAACTAAATTCTATGATTTTGTTTTGTTTTATATCTGCTCCTTATTTATAAGTAAGATATAGGAAATGGAAGTAACCACAAATATTTCAAGGAAACAAATTTTAAGAGAAGAAATATTAAAGAGATTTCACATTAAGGAAAAAAGAAGAGATGGGTAATCACAGAAGCACAACAACATGAATCTTTTAGCACTTCTGCAGCTGAAGTACAAGTACATTGCAAATGGGCCTGCCACCTAGGAGAGCCAGTTATGAAAAGTTTTAATAATTGGTGAAGATTTGACAACTTGCCAGCTCTTCACTAATATTCTCTTAATTTTTGTTTATGGCTGAACTCAAATAGAAGCTAACAAGTCAACCTGAGAGGGGCAGGTTGAATGCAAAAATTTTCCAAAGAAACATTGCACAAATGAACCAAAAATGACTGAAAAAATATGAGCCAACAGAATTCGTACAACATTGTTTCTGTTAGTCCTACCTCCCTAGGATTACTAGAACATGACCAGAAGTAACATTTATTTCCTTGCTTCAAAATGAAAAATAAGAGTTGCATATTGCAAGATGAGTCTTTCACAATATTTCCCACATTTAAAAGTTTGGCTTTGTTTTGTTTGTTTGTTTGTTTTTGGTTCTTTTATTTTTTCTGTATTGTTGCTACCACTTTTCTGTTTTGTCTGGTTAGTTTTTTTCTGTTTGAATATTTTTTTAAAAAAAGCATACCAGAATGATACATGCATATGCACATTTACTGCATTACAACTCCTAATAGCTAAAACTTGAAGTCATCAATACATTGATCAGCAGACTAATAGCTGAAAAATATGGTATGAATACATTAGAGAATACTACTTAGCTATAAGGAAGGATAAACTTCAGTCATCTATAGGAAAAATAATGCACCATGACAAGATAATATCATGGGAAATCCATCTAACAGGAGTTTAAACATCACAAAACCTCTGTTATGTGTGGAACACAAAGGTTAAATACTAAAGAAGACAATTCTGGACAGGAAGATTAAACTTCTGTAAATGGGTAAAGGATCTAGAGAGGGAAGTATGTGAAGAAAACAAGGAGTAAAGAATAAAAACAAATAAGATACGGTAAGTACATAAACCCATGCCATAAGAAGAATCCAAACATTACCTCTTGCAAAATGTAGCAATAGAGAATTGCAGAAATTAAAAACTAAATTCAAATAAAATTAAAAAAATAGTTGAAGGAGTTTAAAACCTAGCTGGCAAATAAATAAATAAATAAATAAATAAATAGGAGCTAGAAATTATCATAAAATGAACTATTACTAAGGTCCAGAAGCTAGAACTTTTAGAAAGCCAACAGGAAGAGAAAAATAAGTTGCATAAAAATTGCAGAGATGCATAATGATCTACAAGAACAGCCAACATGTATTAAGAAATCCTTGATGCTCATGAATCCGAAATGACTGCAAGATAATGACCTTGCAAACTCAACTTGAGGTACTGAAGAAGGAATATCAGCAAAATGTTCACTAAGGGCAGAATTCAGGCGATGATTATGTAAAAATTATGGCACCACAGACACAACTAGCACAAAAGATGACTGTAATCAGTGATACAAATTTGAAAGAGTAGGAGTTCAGAGAACAGATACACAATTTAGAAGACAATTTAAAGTAGTATGAAAAGAATATGGGTGCAACTGTAAGTGTGAAGTTATAGAACAGCAAACTTTTGGCATTCTTATAGCAGAAGTTAAAAATCAATTAATGGCCCATGGCAGTGCTCATGTTGCCTGTCACACAGTTAGACTGCTAAGCTCAGGTAACCTTGATTTTCCTCTTCCTGATGCTGCTCCCAGACAACTTGCTAGGTCAAACTGAATGTGTCCAGCTGTTATGTCTGTGTTTTCCTACCAAGAGAAATGTATGTAATTTTCCCAGCTTGCTTCAAGGATTTTATATCTAAAACAGACTGGTCAAGTCAAGGCCACATTTAACTCCACTTGCTCCACTCAAACACTGCCCCTGACCTCCCAATATGTTCCTGCCTTAGGAAGAAAAATTCCTCATAAGTAAATTTGCTTATGGTAAACCTCCATGATAACATATGACTTAATACATGGAACCTATTATGTAATAAACTACACAGCTAATTGTTTGCTTCTTCTCATAGTGTTATATTCTGAGTCAAACAATCAGTTTCTGCTTAGTTATCATATGTCATGGCTTCCATTTTCATCTTGAAGAAATGCAAAGAGTGATGCTAGGCCACTGTAGTTTGGAAACTGTGCATGTATTTTCAGTTATTCATTCAGGAATGAATGTCTCCTTTAGGTCCCCTCATGTAGCCAGAGACAAACACAGATCTGTCAGTGGTCCATACATATGTTGCTCAGTACTTTTAAAATACATTTAATTTATCTGTGGAGAAACAATTATAGCTTTTACATTTTTCTTCAGTTTACTCTTGGGAAAAAATTTATAGTAAATGAAAGATGTTTTCTATCACATAATCTGATTTATGGGATCATGTAATAAATATTTTTTGTACTTTTTCAGCTTCTTAAAGAACTGTGTGCCTATTATAGTTTATTGTGATTGTTTTTCTTTATTTAAAGATTTGTGAAATACATTTTGAGCTAAAAGAGTGGATGTTTTCTAATAATTTAAATCACATATATGATTATTACCATGAGAGATTCTTGAATATTTCTAAAGACTCAGTCTTTAATCTACAACATATGCTAAATCCCATCTGGAAGCATCTCATTTTTTTACTTAGCTTTGTTGGGTATATTTTTGAGAGGAAAAAATACTACTATATAAATTGTAGAAAACACAAACTGCATTGTATATGTTTCTGTGAGTGTTCAAAATACCATCTCATAGGAGAGATACATTTTTTTACTAAATTAAAAATAAAATATATAAAAACACAAGGAAAAGGCCAAGTGAGGTGTTGCAGTTCTACAATTTAAGTACCTGGGAGACTGAGGCAGGATTTTGAGTCATTATGAGTTGAGTGCAAAGGTAGCCTGAACTATGTAGTAAAAATGTGTCTCAAGAAAAAAGAAAAAAAATAAAGTTTGCTTTTGTATTGGAGCTCAAAAATTATGCATTAAAAATTAAATATTACATAAAATTATATAAATTAGATATAATTATTTAAAGATATAATATTAGATATAATATATTAGATAATTATTTAGATGTAATCATATGATGTATTATATATAATTTATATATCATAATAAATATTTATAATTATATATAATTTGATATAAAATTGCATAAACATTATATATTATAAATAATGCATTATAAATATCAATGTTTTATATTTATGAAATATGAAGTTAATAGAAATGTATAGAAATGAAAAATAGAAAGCAAAAAATTCAGAAAGAATCTTGCAATGTCAACATTTACTTTAATTTTATGTTAAAAGGTATAGAAATGTACACAGGATAAAATAATGTCTACTATATTCGCCTTACTTGAAATCCACTGCAAACTCACTAGATTAAGAATAACAGGATAAAAATGGTATATAGTGGAAAATGTGATAAAAATAAATCAAGCATGACTGTATTAATATCAACTAAAGAAAAATCAGCAAAAAATGAATCAAATATAAATACATATATATATGTATACATATATTAATAAAATGATCATATCGCAGCACATAAAAAGTTGTAAGACTATAGACCAAATAACAGAGCCTCAAATCATTTGCAGCAAAAGTGCTAGAGTAAATAGAGATATTTTTATTTACAGTTGGGAAAATCAACATTACATTTGAAACTGCCAGACTTACTGGATAGGAAATCATCAAAGAGATGACAAATAACATTATCTAAATCATATATATGTATGACACATGAAAAGTCACAACAGAATATGCATTTTCCTACATCTGTGAAATAAGTGCCAAGATAAACGTCATCTTTCACTAATGATAAACCTCAATAAATGTAAAATGATTGGTAATACATGGAAGATGTTATCTGATCCTAATGGCCTCCAATTTGAAATCAGCCAAAGAAAAAAAGAAATTTTCTAAGCAGGAAAACTAAATACCACACAATTCAGTCATATCTCAGACAAAGAAAAAAAAATCTCAAAGCAAGAAAATAGAAAAACTTTGCCAATATAAACCAATTGTAAGAGGAAGAAAACAAATAAAGGAGACAAGATTTCAGTGAAACCTAAAACAAAAACAATGAAGATGTGAAGCAAAATGCTGTATCTCTGAAAGATTTAATAAAGGTTGAAAAACATATAACAAAATAGAAAGAAAAGGAATACATATCACCCATATCAGGACTGGCAAAGAGAGTATCACCAAACCTCCTACAGCAATTTAAAGTGTTACAAAGGAAAAAATTACATTAAGTACATTACAAATTCATGAATCAATTTCTCAAATGTTACAATTAGAAATATTCAGCATTGGAACACTATTCTAAAATATTGAAAGATTTTACCATGTGGGGTAACTGTGTGAGGCATAAACAAAACTTCTCTAGATTGTTTCATATAATTGCATTGGAATCCCTATTTCTCTCCCCCCAAAAAAATTTCATTGGAAAGAAAGGCAATGCTCCTCTTATACAAAAAATAAAATAAAATAAAATAAAGAAAACACATACCCAAGAAGAGAGTCTCTTTCCTGCCTTTAAAGTTGGTATCATGCACTGAATACTGCAAAACCGTAAGCCATATTCAACTTCTTTCAATTGTAGGTGTTTGGAAAGATGTTTAACTACAAGAAGACTGACACATGCCAGGCCATTTCTCACATTTCCCAATTGAAATTATGTGACTAGGAATCAGGAAAATATTTATTTATATTCTCACCACATATGAACCTATAGTTCTCTTTTCATAAGGATGAAATTAGTTGTTGCCATTATAATAAATCTTTGGCTGTATTACTATGAAATTCTTAATCCATCCTGTCCAATGCCCCCTAAGAGAGAAACAAAGCTTATTTTGACCAGGTTGATGTGTCATGCGCCATATACTTTGCTGTCTATCCAGCACCTCTTCTCTACTTTGTCTTCTGACTCCTGAGAAACTGTTGTGTCTTCTAAAATTGTAATGTTGTTCAGTCCATTTGTCTGCAAATACACAGTCTGCCCCTTCCCCAGCATGTCCGCAGGCCTGACATCTTTGTGAGGACTCAGAGCCCATTTCTTCAAGATTAGGCTCTGAGCTTTCTGTCTCAGTGTGAGAAGAAGAATTTTCCACACCCAGTAGACACCACTAAGATACAGGACTAGGTTTCCATTTTCTTTATTTTCTATTTCAGGGGAGTGGCCATTGCTTAGTCTCCGCCTCTGACAAGTCTCCTGGTTTAGCTTGCCCCTCATGCAGGACTGGCTGGGACTGGTTGCCTAGATGTCTTTATGGTTCATTATTGTGTGGCACAAAGTGTGTTCAAATTACGTTTCACTCAAAGCCAGGGAATGACCAGGGTGTGGTGGTGGGCACTTGCAATATCAGTACTCTGGAATTAGGAACCAGAATAATCACCAATTGGAATTCAGTTTTGCAATTCAGCAGTTTAAAGAAAACTGGTCTCATGATAAAATGACTTTTTTAACTAATAAAAGGTAAATATTGCCAAGCAATTAGAATAGACCAAGTTCTCCACACAACCTCCCCATGGGGACTTAATATATGCATCCTCTCTATTTGTTTCTTTGTTTATTTTGAGATAGCCCAAGCTTGCCTCAAAATCACAGCCATCCTCTTGCCTTTTAGCTTTACAAATGCCAGAATTACAGGTTTTCATCATCACACACATTTTCTTATCTTTTTTGAATACAGGTCCTTCAGAAGTTCCCTGGCATGTCAGGCTGGGATCCAGGCTGTTTTTATTCTCCTCCAGAATGTGGTCTTTGTCAGTTTTGCTGCCTGTAATCTTAATTTTTATGTAAATTACAAAGCGAGACCCAACTAATCACTTTTCATAAACTACCTTCTTCAAAATTTAAGGCCAGCATCATCTTACTTATATGCATGACTATGAAATAAATGGACTCAGTTTGTATTTGATGGATTGATTTATTAAGTCAAATTTTGTAATGTCTCAAATTCAGTACTCAGATGTGGTCATTATAGAAATTAATTACATGAAGTACTCTGGAATTAGTGTCAGATGGAAATATTTAAAATTCAGAGAACTCTTACATCTTTATTTCAGATGATTGTAAATGAGTGTACATTCACCAAATCATGCTTACTGCACTAACATACATGCAATAAGTTTATTAATTCATCATTGTAGACCAAATGATTATGCAACTCTTTTTAAAGTGTCTGGTTATGGCATCTGGTTAATTATGCTTTAGAAAAATATTTTTTGATAAATAAATATATAAATGAATTGGGTAACTTTGTGAAAGAAATTATTGAAATTAGGAAAAAAAAACTGTCAGATTTTATTTTATTTGTTTGTTTCATAGTTGAGCATTGCTGGAATTGAACCCAAGGCTTTCACCATAGGTTAAATGCTACCACTGAGCTACACAGCTCTGCCAGAGTTTAATGAATTATCTGATACAAGATGAAGCCATTAGAACATAAAAGAAAGAGGACCCAACAAAAGAAATTCAGCTTTGGCCCTAACTAGGTATCAAATATTTTGATGTAGTAAGTATCTGTCATTAAGGGAATTCATGAGGAGAAGGAACAGATGATCCCCAGCAGTTGAAAACAGTTATATTATTTGGATATGTTAAGTGATACTTGGGGTAGTGTTGCTGCAATGAATCTATCTGTGAAAGGCTTTCTTTTATTTGTACAATTGGTTACAACTATGGGATTTTGAATAATTATTGTGAAATTAAATCCAAGGAAAAATAATGACCATACATGGTAAATGAATGTTCATTTTGTCTGCTTAAAAAAGGCACAAATTATTATATTTTGTTGTTGTGTAAGAAAATCAGTGGGTTCTCCCCCTGATTATTATCAGTTTAACTTATGCATAAAAACACTATGAATTTCCAGGGGTTAAAACTCCATTTTCCAGTGTTTGTAAAGTACAATCAGGTGCAGTCAAATCATACTCATGTTCAAAGGACTAGATATATGACACACACATGTCATATCATCTATCTTAAATGGCTGGTAATGCCAAGAAGCAATTGACCTAAATAGGATCAACTCACAAACGACAGTTCAATTAAGGGTTACATCTAAGATGGGAGTTAGAATTTCTAAATGAAGAAAAATAGAAAATTATTTTCCTTGTGATCCACAAGCAGGTATGTTATAATGTCAAACTTCTTTTGTCTATTTGATTTACCAGATATTATGGTAAAATAAAGTAGAGAGAGGAAAACAAATACAGTGAATTACAAAGCAGAAAATCTTTGACACATACCAGCATTTAGATGTGCCTCAAAGATTTTATAATCTGTAAACCAATTTATTATTTTAAAATAAATTAAGCCCTTGAATGATTTCACTTTTGTAACAATGAAAGACCCTGTTAGCAACAATATAAAAGTGACACTTTTATGATCACTAGTATAATCAGATATCTAAAAAGAAATTTTAAAATATTTGTTTTGCAAAACTTACTCATTTGTGAGAACTGTATAAAGCAAATGCATTAATATAATTCAAATTAATTTGGTTTACTTTTATGAAAACAATAAGAAAACTTTTCTTCTGTCACTACTTTGTTTAAAATTTAGGCACTGACACTGACTGTGAGTATGTTGAATGTAATGAATATTTTTAGTTGTCTATGAATTTAAACATGATCATAGCATATCATTCTGATTTTGTTAAATTCTCTACTTTTCTATAGTATGGGTTACTTTCAAATTGTCACTATTTTTATATTTGTTTAATATGTAATGCAAACATTATACAATGAATTTTGTTAATCTGAACCAGAAATATTGATTTATTTATAAATGAACGGAAAATGTCTTGTGTATATATTCATTTCATTTCTCTGAGGTCTTTGAAAAGAAAATTATATGCTAATATTGTTTGGACAATACTTCATGCCTATGTCTTGTACTCTGAGTAAAAATTTTGAAGATAATCATACACACTGTATTAATTATTTTCAGTCTGCTACTGCCATCATTTTAAACTTTGCTTCTTATTTTTTCTCTTTAATATAAATAAAATTAAATGAAGAAATATGAACAAATATTTGATTTAAGTTAAGATAGTATATCGGCCTGATGGTAACTTCAATACCTCTCAGTGTTACCTTATTAAAGAGTGGGATGATGATAAGTAAACAATTATTCTCAATGCCATTCTTAAAATGCCTAAAATTAACAAAGTCTTAATTGTATAGATGTGGTGCCTGTGTGGGCATGTATGCGTGGTATGTGTGTTTAAGCAGTTTTGAACAGATACCTGTCTAGATTAGTAAGATTTTTACTTCTGTGTGATTTCTTGCTACTACTAGTATTACATTTATTTTTACTCAATTTTTGAGATTTCAAAGATTGAATCCCTACTGTAGTATGTATACTGTTTATGAAACATCTATTTTCAAAATGTGTTCCCAAATATCATTCCTTTTGGATGTTTTGAAACACAAAAATTGAAATAATTTGATGTATAGGAAAAATCCTTGGGTCAAGAAATAAGAGACTCAATATGAAGTCTACCATTAACTAACAAATCATTAATGGTTCTAGATTTCAAGTTCACAGTATGAGAGTGTTGAATATATTTGTAAAAGTCTGAGTCATTCTGTTTCTCAGAGAAAGAATTTGGGCAGTGGGAATTACTGACTGTGACTGAAACAACATGTGTATTTGACAACTCTGAAATAAGCCCAAAAAGGTGTATAGAGATAGAATTAATGCCAGGTAACATGAAGCAACAGAATAAGATAGCAGCTTCAAATCCTAAGTTCAGTAAGGAAAGACTATCTTCAAGAATATTCATTCAAATCTAGTAAATTGAAAATAAGTACTGAACCATAAAACACAACTCCAAGACATGAGAGGTTGAGTCAATGATGAGTCATTAAAACTGTGATGAACAAATGGCTTCCTCTAATTCTGTACTTACAGGGAGGTAGCAAAGCAT
>PVJX010028864.1:0-23466 GCA_004027295.1 Dolichotis patagonum | reverse complement strand
AGCTGGGTATGGAAGTCCCATTTGACCCAGCTATTCCACTTCTAGGCATATTCCCAGAAGAACTGAAAACATCATACCACAGTGATATATGTGCACCCATGTTTATAGCAGCACAATTTGTAATAGCCAGATCTTGGAAACAACCTAAGTGCCCATCAACTGAGGAATGGATAAAAAAGTTGTGGCATTTTTATACAACAGAGTACTACTCAGCTATAAAGAATGATCACATCGAGATATTTATAAATAAATGGACACGACTTGAGACCATTCTCTTAAGCGAAATAAACCAAACTCACAAGGGTAAATACCATATAGTCTCCCTAGTATGAGATTTGATAAGAGTATATGAGACTTTATGGTAAGCATGAGTCCCCATCTCATAGCTTTGAAGTCTTTCAAAGTTTTCAATCATCAGTTGGAATGGTTTTATCCTGTTTTGTTTGACTATATCATACGTGATGATATGAACAGCTGTTTTGAAGAAAACATTATGACAGCTATTGCTGATTTCATATCATCCTTCTTAGAAGTCCTACCATGCTTTTTTTGTTCTACTACCGTTGGTTCTATCTATCACATTGTGTCTTATTGGAATTTGAATATGTGTGATAGTTTAAACAAAATTTTTTTATTGAAAATGAGATATTATAGTACCCATTTATCATTTTCTGTTATTCAGTTCAGTAAGTCCCCTAATTCTTTCACTCTATGCATGGCTTTATATTATTGTGTTATGTTTGATATTATTGTATTCGAAACTATGCTCAACTATAACAGAGTAAGAGATATAGTGTTAGCTACTGTTGATGTCCAGTTGTCTTAACGTAAAGTACTGTGTTGCCTATGTTGTCCTGTTCTGATCTGCTCTGTACTGCCCCCTTTTGTTTTATTCTCTTTCAAATAAAAAAAAAATCAATAGTATTCTTGTACACAAACAAGAAACTCACCAAGAGAGAAATTATGGAAATATCACCCTTCACAATCACATCTAAAAAAGGAAATACTTAGGAATCAACCTAACTAAAAATGTAAAAGACCTATATGCTGAAAATTATATTATGCTAAAAAAGAAGATTGAAGAGAATATTAGAAAATGGAAGGGGGGAGGTGAAAAAATGGCAGACCGGTAGGTAGCAGGATATGTAGTCTCTCTGAGAGAGACAGCTCAAATGCCAGAATAGAACACCCTGGAGAGACCCAAACAGAGGGAGATGGATTCTTTTAACCCAGGAAGAAACTGAAGTGAAAGAAACTACTCGAATATGAGGTCCCAGGGATACCACTAGAGAAGCTAAGATTGGCGAGCATGGCGCTCTCGCCAAGCCACCTGAATTCATGCCCGAGATTGACTTGAGTGACCAAACCCACACTGATGCGACTGGTTTGAGTGGCAGCAAGCGTGGAGCTGAACAGCCCTGCATGCGATTCGCCTGGAACCGGCCCTGCACACAACCCACCCAGAGGCACCGTGAATTCGCGTGGCTCGGGCTGAAGTCAAAGGTCAGGGAGCCCAGCAGTTCTCAGGGACCGGCATTAACCCATGGTGAGTGATGGGAATGAGACCCTCCCACAGGAAAAGGGGCAACCAACTGGACAACATGTTGGAGTTGGGCAGGACAGCCCTAACTCTGTAAGGAAATGGCTTCAGTTGGTTGCTCCCCTCATGGAGCGGTTTGGTGGGATCTGCTTGGACTGGGCCACACCTCTGGCCAGGACCCAGTGGGTCATCCCAAACCAATTCCCTAAGCGCAGCATGCACTGACGCAGTGAAGGCCCACAAGGGTTGACTGGCCCAGAGGGGAGGAGCCAGCATACACTGCTTCTGCTTGCACTTTAGTCTCTGATAGCGGACTAGAGAGGGCAGAAACCCCTAGCCTGCGTGCTCCACAATAACCCTAACCAACAAGAAAAGGGGCTGTGAATTACACTATACACTTGTATGGAAAGAACCAAAAACATGACAAGAGAGAAAAATAAGAGAAAGCCCCCAGCCCCCAACCCTGAGAATATTGATCCAGGAGAGGTAAATACAAAAGGGATTGAGAGCAGCAAACATGCAACATCAAACACAGCTTCAGTGGACACAAAGAGATATCTTTGGGACCTCGTAAATGAGATCAAAACTGAAATATTGTGGCCCTGAAGCAAGGCCAGCAGATTGCTGTAGCTGCTGGTTTCAAACAGGAGCCTAAAGAGAATTCTTTCTGTGGTCTGTTGGCCATTTCAGAACTTTGGAAATGGAATGGTCAATTCATCAGAAAGAAATAGCAGGTGAGTATGGCGGACTTTAGGCGGCCTGCAGGGGAGAGACCCTGGCACCTCGGGAACTGCACCATGCGGTTGACTAGGGGTGCTGGGAAAACAAGGAACTCCTCCCCTCTCTGGGGGGTGGCTGTGATCCTGCCGGCATGCGGGTTGATAATCAGACATCTCATGTCTTCCTGTCCCCCGTCCTGTGTCCCCCCTCCCACACCTCCCTGCTTAGCAAATGGGAGCCAGTGAACTACACATCTTGCGAAAAAATTGGCTATGTTATTTAGTATGAGCCCCCATATACAAAGATATGGACAACCATTTGGGGGAAAACAAGAGACAATATGACAGATATTGAAGATCTCTGGTTGTCTAGCTTTGAAATTTATGCTTTCTTATGTCCCATTCTGTTCTGTTTTGTTGTGTTTAATTTTATCCCCTTTTAAAATAAAATTTTAAAAAATTTTTTTTAAAACTGAAATATTATTTCAAGTTAAACAAGAGATAAGTAGATAAGTAGATAATAAAAGAAAGGCTAAGCACCTCTTAAGAAGACACAGATGGAAGAATGGAGGAACACAAAAGGAGAGAAATGTTCAATGAAGAATATAAAGAAAACCTAGAATTCATGAAGCAGATTCAAAGAGATTACCAGGAAACTAAACACTCCATTAAAAGCTGGCAAAACTTCTTGAAAGAAACTAAATATAGACTATCAAAACATGAACACAGGCTTGCAAAGTGTGATCATGAAAGGGAAGATCTCTTAAAAATAACAAGGGAGCAGGCAGTAACCTGACTGTGTCCTCAAATCTAGTGTAAGTAGACAAACTGAAACAGCATGTAATCCATCTATGCAGAGTGATGAGAATAATGTAAATTTTAAATCCTGTTACCCCATTAACAGTATCCTCTGCCTTCATTTTTATGGACAATTCTTCCCCTTTCACTCCCATAGGGTGCGCTACTTATTTTGGGTCCCTACATGCTGTTTCAGTTTGTCTACTTACACTAGATTTGAGGACACAGTCAGCTATCCCAAAAATAAGAGGACATATTATGGTAATCATCCCTAATTTTCTATCCACTTAATCTGAAGCCCTGTATAACTTCTACTGTCTTATTATGACTGATATTATTTTAATCTGGTTTGTTAGATTGTGACTTTGTATTGACAGATATTATTTAAATCTGTTATGATAGCATCAAGTCTAAGAGTATAGGCAACTACACTGAAAATGACAAGATTCACTAAGATACCCACTCTGATTATTGCCTGCTTTTGAAGTCTTATAATGTCTCCAATGCTTTGTTTTTATTAATGTTGTTATATACTGCTGAGACATCATGGTAACATTTGTAGATCACCTTGTATTGTGGTTTTATATGACTTTTTAATTCATACTTTTCTAGGAATTGTTTTGTTTTGTCTTGCTTTGTTTTGTTTTTCCCTCTAATACAGAAAGGATGGCTATACATGTAGAGACACATGCATGTGTAGAGTTTATAAACAGTTTATGAGAACCAACTATATAACACATGTTGAAATGAACAACTACTTTGAAGAAAAAGAGACACTACAGTACCCATTGCTGATTCTGTAATGTCATGATGTGAAATCCAGCAATGCTATCATTCTTTGTTCAAAGTGATTTTAGCTTATTTTGTTTTGTTTAAGTTTAACACACATGAAGGTATGGACAGCTGTTTTGAAAAGAATGAGACACCATGACAGCCATTCTTTGCTTCCCTATTGTCTGGTCTTGAAGACCTGAAACACCTTCCTTATACTGTTCAGATCAGTTCCGTACTATGTTGTTTCATGTGAATTCCCTGTATGTGACAATATGGACAACTACTTGGAAGAAAACAAGAGTCAGCATGATAGACAGAGAGTGAATATTTCCGATTGTCTAGCTTTGAAATTTATGTCCTTTACATTGCTTTCTTGTGATCCACTTTGTTCTGTTTTGTTGTGTTTAATTTTACCCTTTTGATATAACTGCATGTATGTTTAAGTGTGTAAAATGGATGACCATATTACTGTTTTTGTCAGATCACGGAGCAGAACTGTTAACAGTCTCACTGTTTGAATATCTACTTTGCATGTTTTAATTTTGTAATTTGAACAACTATTTCCAATATGTCAGTATATAATTTATCAAGTAATGATTTCCTAGTGTGTTGTTGTTGTTGTTGTTGTTGTTGTTCTTTTCCTTTTTTCCTTGGAATTCGGTATTGTTACTACCCTTTATCCTGGTTTGTTTGGTTTGGTTTTTTTTTTTTCTCTTTAAATAAAATTTTAAAAAAAGAAAATGGAAGGATATTCCTTGTTCTTGGCTAGGAAGAACCAACATTGTGAAAATGGCCATACTCCTAAAACTGTTACACAGATTTAATGCAATCCCAGTCAAAATACCATTGACATATGTCACAGACCTAGAGAAAACACTCCTAAAATTCATTTGGAAACAGAATAAACCTAGAGCAACAAAGGCAATTCTGAGCAATAAAGGCAAGGCAGGAAGCATCTCAATTCCTGACTTGAAATGGTGCTACAAAGCCAAGTGATAAAATCAGCATGGTACTGGCAAATAAATAGACCTGAGGATCAATGGAACAGATCAGAAGATGCAAGTATAAGTACAAAGACACTCAGCCACCTGATATTTCACAAAGGTGTAAACATGTTCACTAGAAGAAGGATAGCCTCTTTAATAAATGCTATTGGAAAACTTGGCTCTCCACATGCAGAAGACTGAAACTAGATCCATGCCTATCACTATGCACAAAACTAAAGTCTAAATGGATCAAAGACCTAAACATTAAAGAAGAAACACTAAATCTACTGGAAGATAAGGTAGGTAGAAATCTTGGAGACATAGGGGTAAGCAGACAATTCATGAACAAAATGCAAACTGCATGGGAAACACTTCAAAGAATCAACAACAGGGATCTCATATTATTGAAAAGTTTCTGCACTTCAAAAGAAATCACCATCAGAGTGAAAAGAAAACCTGCAGAATGGGAAAGAATTTTAGCCTGCAACCCCTCAGACAAAGGACTTATATCAAGAACATATAAAGAATGGAAAAACATCAAGCCCCCAAATTCAAAGACCCTCTCCAAAAATGGGCATCTGAGATGAACACACAGCTTTCAGTTGAAGATATACAAATGTCAAATAAATACATGAAGAAATGTTCACCATCACTGGTCATTCAAGAAATGCAAGTTAAAACAACATTGAGATTTTCTCTCGCTCCGGAAAGAACAGCTGCCATCAAGAAATCAACTGATAACAAATGTTGGCAAGGCTATGGGGGAAAAGGACTATTGCTGCACTGTTGGTGGGAGTGTAGACTAGTGCAACCACTATGGAAATCAGCATGGAGAATTCTCAGAAGACTAGGAGTGGAAGCTCCATTCAACCCAGCTATTCTTCTCCTGGATATTTTCTCAGAAAAACTGAAAAGGTCATATCACAATGATATATGTGCACCCACATTTATAGCAGCACAATTTGTAATAACTAAATCTTGGAAACAACCAAAATGCCCATCAACTGCAGAGTGGGTGAAAAAGATGTGGTGTTTTATACAATGGAATATTACTCGGCTATGAAGAAGGATGATCCTGAGGCCTTCATAGGGAAATGGAGACAACTTGAGACTATCCTTATTAGTGAAATAAACAAGAATCATATTTATAAATATCACATTGTGTCTCTAGTGTAAAAAGTAATAAGAAATATAGGAGTAATAAAACCCAGAATGTGTAATTGCTGCTGTAAAAAAGAGAGGAAAAGAAAGTGCCCTAAAGGATATAACTGCATGTATGTTTAAGTGTGTAAGATAAATGACCATATTACTGTTTTTGTTAGATCATTGAGCAGAACTGTTAACAGTCTCACTGTTTGAATGTCTACTTTGTATGCTTTAATTTTGTAACTTGAACAACTATTTCCAAGATGACAGTATGTAATTTATCAAGTAGTGGTTTCTTAGTGGTTTTTGTTCTTTTCTTTTTTTCCTTTGGAATTCTGTATTGTTGCTACCATTTTTCTGTTTTGTTTTGTTTTGTTTTTTCTCTTTAAACAAAATTTTTTTAAAAACCACATAACAGAAAATGAACAATGGCTACAATAATATCTCATTTTCCTTAAAAAATTTGTTTATACGATCACATATATTAAAATCCAATAAGACACAACATGATAGAACCAATGGAAACAGAAGAACAAAAGCATGGTAGGACCGCAAAGCAAATGATATTAAATCAGCAACAGCTGCCATAATGTCTGGTTTTCTTCAAAGTAGCTGTTTATACCATCACATATAATAAAATCAAACAAAACAGAATAAAACCATTCCAACCAATGAATGAAAACGTTGAGACTTAAAAGCAATGTAACAGGGAACCATGATTACCATAAAATCTTATGTACTATTACAATTTCTTACACTAGGGAGACTATATGGTATTTACAGGTGTGAATCTGATTTATTTCACTAAGAGTATGGTCTCAAGTTTCATCCATTTATTTATAAATATCTCAATGTGATCATTCTTTACAGCTGAGTAGTACTCTACTGTATAAAAATACCATATCTTTTTATCCATTCCTCAGTTGATGGGCATGTTTCCAAGATCTGGCTATTGTAGTGCTATAAACATGTGTGCACATTTATCACTGTGGTATGATGTTTTCAGTTCTTCTGGGAATATGCCTAGAAGTGGGATAGCTGGGTCAAATGTGACTTCCAATCCTAGCTTTTTGAGGAATCTCCAGACTGACCTCCACATTGACTGCAACAGTCAGCACTCCCACCAACAGTGCAGAAGACTTCCTTTTGCCCCACAGCCTCTCCAGCATTTGTTAGTGGTAGTTTTCTTGATCCTGGCCATTCTTTCTGGGGTGAGATGGAATCTCAGTGTGGTTTTAATTTGCATTTCTCTATGCCCAATGATACTGAACATGTTTTCATGTATTTATTTGCCATTTGTATTTCTTCATCTGTGAACTGTGTATTCACCTCAGATGCCCACTTTTGGATTGGGTCTTTGAATTTCAGATATCTGATTTTTTTTAATTATTTATATTTTCTAGACAGAAGTCCTCTGTCTGAGGCACAGTTCACTAAGATTTTTTCCCAATTTGTAGATTTCTATTGCCTATGCTGGAAATTTCTTTTGACATGCAAAGACTCTTTAATAGAACATGATCCCAGTTATTGATTTTGTGAAGTATTTCCTGTGCAGTTTTATTCTTGTTCATGAATTCTCTACCTACCCCTACGTCTTCAAGGATTCTACCTACTTTGTCTTCCAACAGATTTAGTGTTTCTGTCTTAATATTTAGATCTTTGATCCATTTAGATTTTAGTTTAGTGTATGGTGATAGACATGGGTCTAGTTTTAGTCTTCTGCATAAGGAGAGCCAATTTTTCCAGCACCATTTGTTAAAGAGACTGTCGTTCTTCCAGCGAGCATGTTTGGCCCCTTTATCAAAGATACGGTGGTTGAGTGAGTTTGTGGTTGTGGTTGTATCTTCCAATCTATTCCATTGATCTTCAGATCTGTTTTTATTCCATTACCATGTTGATTGTATTACAGTAGTTTTGTAGTATAATTTCAAGTCAGGGATTGTGATGCCTCCTGCTTTACCTTTGCTGCTTAGAATTGCCTTTGCTATTCTAGGTCTCTTCTGGTTCCAGATGATTTTTAGGAGCGATTTCTCTAGATCTATGAGGTATGTTAGTGGTATTTTGATTGGGATTGCATTGAATCTGTATAGTAATTTTGGGAGAATGGGCCATTTTTACAATGTTTGTTCTTCCTATCCATGAACAGGGGATGTCTTTCCATTTTCTGAGGTCCTCTTCGATTTCTTTTTCAGGGTATTATAGTTTTCCCTGCATAGCTCTTTTATTTCTTTCATTAGATTGATTCCTAAGTATTTCATTTCTTTGGATGCTATTGTGAATGGTGTCACTTATTTCTCTCTCAGTGATTTTGTTGTTAGTGTATAAGTATGCTATTCATTTTTGAGTGCTGACTTTGTAGCCAGCTACATTACTGAATTTGTTTATTATACTTAGGAGTCTTCCATGGAGTTTTTGAGGTCTTTTATGTAGAGTATCATGTCATCTGCAAATAATGATAATTTAACTTCTTCTTTTCCTATCCTTACTCCTTTTATTTCTCTCTCTTGCATAATTGCTTTGGCTAGTATTTCCGGCACTACATTGAATAGGAGAGTTGATATTGGACATCCTTGTCTTCTGCCTGATTTTAGGGTAAAGGCTTTTAGTTTTTGGCCATTTAATATGATGCTGGCTGTTGGTTTGTCATAGATGGCCTTTATCATATGGAGGTAAAGACCATCTATTCCAATTCTCTGTAATGTTCTTATCATGAATGAGTGTTGGACCTTATCAAAAGCTTTTTCTGCATCTATAAAAATGATCATGTGGTTCTCATTATTGGCTCTATTGATATGATGAATTAAATTTATTGATTTACATATGTTGAGCCATTCCTGCATTCCTGGGATGAATCCCACTTGGTCATGGTGTATAATCTTCTTGATGATTTGCTGCATCCTGTTTGCCAATATTTTATTGAGAATTTTTGCATCTATGTTCATTAGGGAGATTGGCCTGTAGTTCTCTTTTTTAGTTGGGTCTTTCTCAGGTTTTGGTACTAGAGTAACATTTGCTTCCAGGAATGACTTAGGAAGAATTGCTTCCCTTTCAGTTTCATTGAAGAGTTTGAGGAGTGTCAGCATTAAGTCTTCTTTGAATTTCTTGTAGAATTCCACAGTAAATCTGTCTGGGCCTGGGCTCTTCTTTGTTGGTAAGGATTTAATTACATTTTCAATTTCACTAATAGAAATTGGGTTGTTTAGCAGTTTTATATCTTCTCGACCTAGCTTTTGGTAGTTCATATGTTTCTAGGAATCTCTCCATTTCTCCTGTGTTATCAAGCATATGAGAGTAGAGGTTTTCGAAATAAGTGTTGATGATCTTCTGTATTTCCACAGGGCCTGTAGTGATTCCACCTTTTTTATTCCTTATTGCATGAATTTGAGTTTTTTCTTTCCTTCTTTGACTTTGGCTAGGGGCTTATCAATTTTATTTATTCTTTCAAAGAACCAACTCTTTGATTCATTGATTCTTTGTATTGTTTTCTTAGTCTCTATTGCACTGATTTCTGCTCTGATCTTTATAATTTCCTCCATTCTTTTGGCTTTGTGTTGTCTTGTTATTCTTTTTCTAGATGTTTGAGGTGTAACATCAGGTTGTTTTTTGTGTTTGTTCTGTTTTCCTGATGTGGGAATTCACTGCAATAAATTTTCCTCTGAGGACTACTTTCATTGCATCTCACAGATTCTGGTAAGCTGTATTTGTATTTTTGTTTCTTGTAGATTTTTTTTAATTTCTTCATTAATTTCCTCTGTGACCCACTGATTGCTCAGGAGTCTATTATTCAATTTCCATGTGTCTGTGGGGCTTTTGCAGTTTCTTTTGTCATTAATTTCTAGTTTCATGGCACTATGGTCCAGTAAAAAGCATGGGATAATTTCAATTCTTTTGCATTTACTTAAGCATGTTTTGTGAGCTAGTATATGGTCTATTTTAGATAACATTCCATGTGCTGCTGAGAAGAATGTATATTGTGATGTTGTTGGGTGGAACACTCTGTGTACGTCTACTAAGTCCATTTGTTCACAGGTATGATTCAGTTCTGTTATTTCTTTGATGATTTTCTATCTAGTTGATCTGTCCCTTTGTGTCAATGACATGTTAAGGTCTCCTGTTATAATTGTGTTATTTCTTATTTGATTTTTCATTTCGGTTAATATTTGTTTTGTATAGCTGGGTGCTCCCAAATTTGGTGCATGTATATTTAAGGTTCCTCTTGGAATTTTCCCCTTCTTATAGTGACCTTCTTTATGTTTTCGGATCATTCTTGGTTTGAAGTTCACATTGTCTGCAGACAGAATAGCTATCCTTGATTTGTTGGGGATCCTGTTGCATGAAGCATTGTTTTCCATACTTTGACTTTCAGTCTATGAGTTTCCTTTTGAGTTAGATGGGTTTCTTGTAAACCAGTCTGGACTACATAACAAAACTCTGGCTCAAAAAAAGAAAAGTAAAATTTTAAGAAATAAAAGGAGAAAAAAAGAAAAATTTGCATCAAAAACAGACTTCATTATGATAAAGACCTGGGAGGGGATACTGGCTCCAAAGCTCCAGGATAGCAGTTCTCCTATGACTGAGGGCGCTTTTAAGGAATTTAAGGCCATGAGGAAGTAGAGGACCTGCTATTTGCAGGGTCGGGCCTTTGAGTCTGTGGTCCCTGGTATATTTCACGTTTGCTCAAGGTTTCTAGTTCAAGAAGCTGAACATCCTTTGGCCTGGAATGTTTTTTACAGTAAACAGATGCAATGGGCTTCATAATTACAGGGCACAGAAGAATGTGGTAAGAGTCTCAACTCATGGAAAATCATTCACATTTCATCCATTATCACAAGAAGTTCTCTCCATTTCTCATCTTCTCATATCCTTTTGTATCATTTTCATCTCTACTCTCTGTGTTCCATTATGAATTTCCATATTCTACCTCCCACTTCTCTCTTTCTTTTTCTACACCTGATCTAGAGTTCATCCTCTTAATATAGATAGCTAAGTTAGGTAGAAACATTACAGGCCATCAGATAGGGCTGGGCCTTCCAGAGGTCAGTGCAAGAGACAACTGCTGGAAGTGCATTCACTGAAAGCCAGACTTCAGGGACAAAGGAACTACTCACTCATATACTTCCCCCAGGGATAAAGGGCAGTGATTATATTCTAAGTAGACATCAATCACCTTGGGGTGGAGGACCAAGCCTCCTTAACCCACCCCCTCCAACAAAGTCCTTATCTAGTCTATGTGCACTTGCTACCTGACTTGCTTCCCAATTTGATCCCCATGTAATCAGTATTACCTAAGTGACTATACCTGTTGTAACCTTGTTGGTTCACCATAGTTTTGTCCCACCTCAGACCCACATTGTGATTTCCCATTGGATCAGTGCTACCTAAGTAACTGCTTGCAATCTTATCCCACCTTGAACCTGCCTCCCCTTGTAGCTTTACTCAATAAAACACCCTGAGAAGTGGGGTTGCCAGGCAACCCACTTTCAGGACCTTCTTCTGTCCCACTTAGACAGAAATTTTCTTTTTTTTCAATTAAATTCATCCTGTTTTTACCCCCATTGTTCTTCAATGTTATTCAATGTTCTTCAATGTTCATTCTTCAATGTTAGAGTACATGAACTCAGTGTTTCAGACATCTAACGAGTTGACAGTTTCTTTCCCCTATATCACTCTTTATTACATATCTTAATACATTTTTAAAATAAATTTCATATGGATCAAATTCAAAGGTTACACAGGGTGTTTTAGTTACTTTTCTCAGTGCTGAGACAAAATACCCCACATCCAAAGTTAAAGGAGAAAGCCTTATTTAGATGACAGTTCGTGGAGGTTTCAATCCATAATCAGCTGACTCAGTGCCGGGGTAGAACAGCAGATGGTGGCAAAAGACAGCAAAAACAACAAGTGCAAATGGAGAGGACACATCTCCTTCTGCTCCTTTTATCCCATCCAGACTTCTGGGATTAGGACTGTGCCAATCCAATCAGTGGACTGATCCAGCAATCACCCACCCTTAATCCCAGCACTGAACTATAAATCAGTCACACACTCTAGGTCCAGCTACCTCCAAAGAAGCCCCATCTAAAAGTTCATGGGGCTTTGGGGGGTCATCAGGACACAAACCATGACATAGGGTAAATGAAAAATGAGCCTCCACTTCTCCAGTGTTTTCACGGTATCCTTGTTGGGGCACAGTTATAAGAACACATGTATAAAATAGCAAATGTATAGGTATTTCATGACCATTTAGAGCTCTCTGACCACGTTTCTGCTGCTCTGGCTGAATTTAATTGACCTTGACAGTGTCTCAAGCCCAGCTGCACATGTCCGATGAGCACTGAGTTAGAGTAATTGTCTACTCCTTAAGGCACCCTGGGCTACTCAAGGACACCTGTGAGCACCCCTCCCTTGTTCCCAGCATGTCTGCATATTATGATTAGCAATTCCTTTGTTTAAACAAATCTGCTCAAGACTAACTTGCCTGTAAATATACGACTCAATGCATGTAGCCAATTATGTAAACTTTTGTCACTTGCTTTGTACCTCCCACTTCTAAATGCTATAAAAACTAAACTCTTTGTAAACTCAGGGATGTTGCCTTTGGGAATGATCCTGTAACAGTGCTCTGATACAAAGATTAAACCCTGCCTTCTTATCTCCTCACTGAGTCTTCCTTTCAGTTTGACTTGAGAATTTTCCCACCACATCCTGAGATATTTTGTAAATGTATGTTAGCAGATTATGGAGTCCCGTGGACTCTTTTCAGGGATTCTTTCCAGGTTATTGGTGTCCTGGACAAAGAAATGAACAAGTTATATAAAAAGAGAGAGAGAAGCTTTACATTTATTCGGGTAAGAAAAGAAGTGAACTCTGCAGAGTGAAAGAAGCTCACAGTGGTCCCAAGTTTCATAATGAGAATCTTGTATCCTTTATTCTTCATCCCATCATCAGACCTAGTCTGTCCTATCAAAAGCCTGCTGGACTTTGTTGCAAAAAAAATAGAAGATAGCTCTTTCTGACTAGTCCCAGGTGCAGAGTTCGGGAACTGCGCTCTGCACATGTCCTGGGGTACTGGGTTTGACAAGCCACGCCCATTGAGATTGATAGGCCACACCCACTTGTCCAAGCAGCTCATCCCTCCCTAACCTCCTGCCTCATACATGTGGCGATGCACCATACACATTCACACAGACACAGGTACACATGTCCCTGCCAGAGTCCTTTCTCCTCTATTTTGCCAAAGGTTGATGTCTTCTGATACTTTCTGTGTCTTGCCTCTGTTCAATTAGCAAAATATGGTAGGAATAATCTTCTGTCATAAATAAGGATCCTGGGGCGAGGGATTTAGCTCAGCGGCTTAAACTCCTGCCTGGCGAGCAAGAGGTCGTAAGTTTGATCCCCAGCACCAAAAATAATAAATAAATAAGGACCCTCATGATTGACTAAAGTGCTTCATAGAGCTACAGATGAACATGAGTAATTCAGAAGACCCCTGTAAACTTAGTTCTAATCCGTGCTGTTAAAATAATTCTCTTTTTCCAGATATTGTGGGGCTGGGGATTTAGCTCAGTGGCATAAGCACCTGCCTGGCAAGCACGAGGTCATGAGTTCGATCCCTAGTACCCAAAAAAACAAAAACCAAAAAAAAAAAAAAAAAAACCACTAGCATCCAGGCATTGTGGTGCATGCCTGTCATACTAGCACTCTGGAGGCTGAGGCAGGAAGATCATCATGTGTTTGAGGCCAGCCTACACTACATAGGAAGTTCAAGGCCAACCTGAAGTACATAGCAAGACCCTATCTCAAAAATAATAACAATAATAATAGTAATAATGATTATCTTTGAAATGCCACTATGTACACCATTTTGAACTTGAAGCACTATCTGTAGAATATGTTTCTGTATTCCTGTAGAATACAGATCTGTAGAATACATTCCTTCAAGTCAAAGAATTAGAGGATTGTATTCTTATAAGCAAAATGCACACATTAAGGTATGTTTATTAACCATAACTTCCATTTGAATTAAATTTTTGTATGCCTTTAATTTTTGAGTTGGGGTACCAACATACGGTATAAATTTTTAAAAAGAAGAAGAAATACTAGATTATCATCTATCCTTTCAGAGTCTTTGCAAGGTAACACAGGTGTTTGTGTAGGAAGATTTCCTTTATTCAGCCAATAAAGGTCTAGTTCTGCTTTGGAGTTTACAGAGAGAAGAACCTGCATACTATGCTGCTGATTAAAGGAGATGCCAAACTTCAGCACAATCACTCACATTAGAGCATACTTCTCAACAGCTTTATTATTCAGTCTCCACCATGCAGACTCGTCTCCACAGATACTGGGTAAAAGTGATGACTCCCCTTGTTTTCACAGAGGTGTAGGCATGAAAGCTGCCTTGTGCTTGACCACAAATCTCCAAGCCTGCTCCAGGTGGATTGTTTTCCTTACTAGACTTAATGCATGGTGATTACCCTCAGTTCTGCCCTTGGATCATTTTAGGATTTGTTCTCCCACTCCTCTGACTAAAAATCTCCTGTTTCTTGAGTTCCACCCAGTTCCCTTTCTGGGTTTACATCCTCATGGTTTTGGAGCACATCCTTCAATAGTTTCCTAAGAAAGCTTTTTTGTTTTTGTTTATGTTTTTTGAGTCCTGAAAATTCACACTTTAGTGAGAGGTTGGATAGATGGAAAATTCTAAACTATTCTAAATGCTTTCTCTTCAGAACCTACAAGGCATTTATCCACTTTCATCTGGGCTCTTATTGAGATACTGAGACCATTCTGATTCCTGATTCTCTGAATACATCTTCTTTCCTCTCTCCTCTCTCTTCTCTCCTCTCTCCTCCCTCCTCTCTCCTCCCTCCTCACTCCTCTCTCCTCTCTCTCTTTTCTCCTCTCTCCTCTCTCCTCTTCCCTCTCAAAACATTCATCACTTTTTGTGTTGATGATGATGGCCATTCTGACTGGGGTAAAGTAGAACCTCAGAGTTTTTGTGCTTGCATTTTTAAAATTTTGTTCCCCTATTCCCCATACATTTTCCACTTCCTCCAAGTTGCTCAAATTATTTTTTTCTGTGCCCCAAATTAAAGATGCCCCCTACATTTCTAGAAATCTTAGATTCTCTCTCAAGATTCATAGTAAAAGTGACCGCAAGCACAGCTCTAGGAGGATGAGCACGAGTAGTCACTCTGAGCTTTTCTACAGGGCAGTCTTGTCTGGCACTTCTTGGGGAATCCAGTGCCTGTATCTTCAGGACTCTCTGCCTGGGCAATCATGTTTCTCACAGAAGAATCTTCCAGGCTGCTACAGGAGGGAAGAGCTCTGCTCACAAGCACTCTGCAAGCTGAGGGAAGACTAGGAAATATTTTTTGTCTTTTTTTGTTTTTTTGAGACAGGGTCTTGGTGTTCAGGTCAGGCCAGCCTTGAGCTTACTTTGTAGTCAAGTTGGTGGTGCAATCACTGTGGAAATTGGTATGGAAATTCCTCAAAAAACTAGGATTGGAAGTTCCACTCAATCCAGCTATTCCCCTCCTGGGTATTTTCCCAGAAAAATCAAGGTCATATCACAGTGATATATGTGCACCCATGTTCATAGCAGTGCAATTTGTAATAGCTAAATCTTGGAAATAACCAAAATGCCCATTAACTTCAGGATGAAAAAGATGTGGTATTTTTATACAATGGAATACCACTCAGCTATATAAAAGGATGATCTTGAGGCTTTTACAGGCAAATGCAGACAACTTGAGGCTATCAACATTAGTGAAATAAATAAGAATCATATTTACAAATATCACATTGTCTCTCTAGTATAAAAAGTAATAAGAAATGTAGGAGTAATAAAACCCAAAATGTGTAATTGCTATTGTAAAAAAGAGAGGAAAAGAAAGTGCTCTAAAGGATATAACTGCATGTATGTTTAAGTGTGTAAGATTGATAACCATATTGCTAAGTTTTTGCTGGATAGTTGAACAGAACTGCTTGCAGTCTTGCTGTTTAAATGTCCACTTTGTATGCTTTAATTTTGTAACTTGAACAACTATTTCTAAGGGGACAATATGTAATTTATCAACTACTGATTCCTCACTGTTTATTTTTTTAAATTATGTATTATTTCTACCCTTTTTCTGTTTTTTTCTTTAAATAAAATTTTTAAAAAATTAAAATGAACTTTTAATGATCCTCCTGCCTCAGCCTCCTGAATGCTGGAATTATAGGCACACACCAACACACCAGGCTACAGCTGGGATTCTTATGCATGTGGTCACTTAATACCCTAGCTTTTAGCATGGCAGACACACCCTTACCTGCAACTGGTGTACCCTCTCTGCCAATTTTATTTTACTGGTCCAGGCATAAAACTTTAAAATATTCTTGGGATGAGAGAAAGGAAAAATCAGCTGTCTAACATGTGAATGAGAAATAAAGATATACTAATGCAGTTGTTCCTAAAACAACTTTCACCTCACCCTCTTGTCTCTACACTTAACCCACACTGTGAGCCTCTGTTCTCAGCTGGGCAGGTCTGCCTCCCTGACACAAACACGCAGGACACTCTTCATGTTTCTGTGCCAGCCTGTGTTTTTAAAAATGCTCATCTTGATACCAGCAAGCCCCATCTAGGAACCAGCGCCATGCTCGGATAACTTCTGGACTGGGAACAGCCAGACCCCAGCCCCTTCTGGTGCACAGGCTAGCAAACAAGAAGTACCAACACCCGCCCCCACTGTCCCCACATAAGCAACCGGCTTATCCAGAGAAACACAGGCTGTGAGGATAGCTATGGAGGTGAAATGCAATTGGATGCCTGTGGTGCTTTGGTGCCTCACTAACATTGCAGGTCTAGGGCCTGTGGTCTGATCATAAGTTCAGAGGACAGAGGTACGCAGTGTGACATCTAGAGGGGATCTTCTGAGGACTGCAGCCATTGTCGATTCCCTATCGTCTTGTTTTGAAGTCCTATGGCATTTCCATTGTTTTGTTGGGTTGGGTTTTATTCTGTTTTGTTTTGTTTGATTATGTCAAACCCAATGGCAGGAGCCGCTATTTCAAATATAGCAAGATATATTATGGTAGCAATTTTGGATTTACTATTGCTTGTTTTGAAGTCTTGTATTGCATTCATCATCTTGTTTTTATTGTTTCTATTTTGTTCTGTTCTGTTCAATTTTTACTATGTCTAAAGTTATGTGCAGCTATTTTGAAAACATCAAAAGGCATTGTGGTAACTATTGTTGATTTCATAATGTTTTGAAGTGCTATGTCTCTTACACTGGTTTGTTTGGATTGGTTTTATTCTGTTTTAGCCTCTTTCATATAAAATAAAACTAAAAATGCTCATCTTGAATTGGACCCTGACTTTGCCTTCTTCTCCTTTTTCTTTTTCTTTTACCCCACACTGCTGTTTTGGAGGAAAAGAGATTCTTGGATCATGACCTCACTGCTCCACCCTATCCTGGCCGTCAGCAGACTTTTCTAAAGCTACATAGTCGGACTGTGTCCACCTCAGCTGTGGCCAAATCCTGATGCCTGAAGTAGCCAGATCGTATCAGCAGAGAACGTCACTGTAGTTGGCCTTGATTTCATCTCCATCTGTTACATCTCACTGAAGTGCCAAGTTCACAAGAAGTAGTTTCAATTAAATATTAGCTGAATCTGATTCTAAATGTTGAGAATTCGTAAAACAGTAGTGGAATCAAATGAAGTTGAAATAAGGATTTGGAGTTAATTCATTGCAGAAAGCTCACTCGTGCCCTCATGACTGTCCATTCTCAGGGGGGCTGTCGAGAGAGTTAAGTGTGTGGTGACACTGGGCCCTTAGTACAAGGTGCAGCATGTGTCAAGCATTAGGCTGCATCCGGTGCCAGAGTACACTGCAGAAGGCCAGAGGATTCAGGGGGCACAGAGGTCTTCAGGGGATCAACAGGAAGAGAGAAACAAAAGGAGCAGGAGGTGACTGGGGGGGTGAAGCAGAAGGAGATGGTTATCACCAATAAAATGAAGCTTTCCTCCTTCCTCATGACTTTCACCCTGCATTCAATATGCAAAGAGACATCAGGCCACAGAGAGCCAGAGATGCTTGGGGAAGAAGTGCACGCAACCCCCAGGCATGCTGGGGTATACATTCCGAGGACAGACTCACGTCTGCTGTGCACAGCTTTATGCCTAGCACTTGACAAGCATTGGATGATTGTTGAATGAATAAGTGAAAGGCACTCAGAAGCAGATCCCAGTGCAGGCATCTGTAGGAATAAATATTTATTGTAGATCCAGAGGAGCAGCCAATCACCAAAGGGGATGTCCTCTCAGTACCCAGGATCCAGTGCAACTTCAGTTCAAAATGAGAAGAATCGAACCAAAGCAATACATGTCCAGTGTTGACCATGAGGAGGGCTGGAGTAGCTGCAGTGGGTGACCCATCTTGAGAGCTGGGCAACGCGAGGTCTGCGTTGATGGTTGGCCACTGGCAGAGCTGCACAGTGAGGAAAGCGATGCTCGTCAGATATGTGTATGAATAATGCTCTCAGTGCATTCAATGAGCCAATGCAGTTGGGAAGCCAGAGTCCTGGACCTGAATCTCAGACATTCCTAGAAGTGCTGGGAAAGCAAATATGGCAACCAGGAGCGACCCTGGAAGCCAACTGAGAGGGGATTCAGGAACAAGCTGCATCAGTTGATGTCAGGACAGTCCATGTAGCCCCGTCTCCAGAAGGCAGCAAGCTTCCCGGGTCCTTCACATGAGTGGCAGTGATGATGTATGTTCTGTGCTATGTGTGTACTACTGGGGACCTCAGTTCCTAACTCTGGTCCTCAATCCTGGTGTCTATAACATAAGACCCTGTCTACCAGAAACACTTTGGTTGCAAATAACAGCAAATTCAGCTTGAGTTTGTTCAATTGAGAATTCTGCTTTATGGTCTGGTGTGACTGCAGGGCCCTGGGGGTGTAAACCAGGCTCTGAGCTCACTCTGTTTCCTCCCCCGCTAATTCCACCCGCCTCTGTGTTGGCCTCATTCTCCGCAAGCCCTCTCCCCCTGGTGGCAGGTGGCTGCCAGCAGCTCTGAACCCAGGGCTCTCCAGTTCTCAGAGGGAGGAGGCACCTCAAGGGTTCAAGGAGTCAGGCACCCATCCTGGTCAGCACAGTGGCTGAGGAGGGCACGCTGGTCTCCTCCCCTGGCTGATAGGCATATCCACCCCTGAAGCTGGGCATGTTACCCAAGGCATCAGGGTTAGGGCCAGTGACCTCATGTTCAAGGATTCCAAGCTTGTGTCACATTAACACCATCCACCTCCTTTTGCTCCACTTCCTTCCTGTTCAGGGACCTAAGTATCCCACCATGCAAGGCTTAAAATGGAAATGTGCAAAAAAAGAAGCGGAAGAGCATCGTACCAGCCTTGTGCATGGCTGTAAGCACAGCTTCTTCCCTGTGTGCTCCCCTCCCCACCCCTTCCCACTCTCCATCCCTGCACTCCCAACCTTCTCATTCCCATTGGAAAGATGGGTATCAAAGCCCCATTCCACCAGATATGTCTGTCGCTGCCTCATGGCCAATTGGCCACCCTGGGAAGTGCTCCAAGCATGTCAGGGCCCCTCTGGCTACGTAGCCTGCATTTCTCCTGCACTCCCTCTGCCTTGGAAGGCGCCTGCCAATTCAAGTGGATGCATTCAGCTTGGGACTGAGTGAGGATGGAGGAGCTCTCCTCCTGCCTCTTCCTCCACCACTTCTCTCTCACACCAGCTAGAGAAATTTAAACTTTTCTGCAAAGAACCAAGACTTTCACTGTGCTTTTATGCCTGAAATGGGAAGGAGAAAGGTGGAATCAGGAAGAATGTCATAAAGAAAGCAGCCAATGAAATGGTTTGGAAGAAGGCAGTCTTTCCAGTTTAGTCTTATATGAAAGAAAACACAATTAGAATGAGAATAAACCTGGGTTCAAGCCTTAGGCACATCTCTTAGTGTTAATGCAAAGATTCTGCTTAACTGTATCATAATATTAAGCATGGAGTCTGGAAAATAATGTGCTTCAACCTAATGTGGAATAAACATTAATAAGTGGGACATAGGGTCACATTATCTCATGTATTTCCCCAAGCCTATTACTGCATCCTGTCTGCACTTCGGTTTTCTTCTCCGTGAAGAATAGCTCTTCCTCCCAGACTAGCTGTGAGTGCCCCTGGGGCTCGGGTGTTCAGTGACCAGCAAGTAGCAGAAGCCCCTCGGAGTACTCTAGCAGCCCTCTCAGCTGCTGCTCTTGAGCTTCAATCAGTGAGGATACTGATTAATCCCTACTATTTCCTCACACCTGGGAGTCAGGGAGGAAGCGTTTGTAAAACTCCGAGAGAGGACTCGGTTAGAAACTTCAAGACTGCACTGCTCATTGCAGCAGCTTTTCAGTTGACCAGAACTGAGCAGGTCAAGAGAGGGCGGCAAAGAGCCACAGGGCTGGAAAGAATCTGGAAACCTTGGGGGAAGAGTCATCATCTCTGATGAGGTCTACATCCCAGGAAACGAGGCCAGGGGTCAGAACCCTCAGAAAGGCATCCTGGTCTGGCCACTCCCTGGCTGTGTAACTCGCCTAAGGCACCTAGCGTCTCGTCTCTGGTCTGTTTCCCAATCCCTACATCAGGGATAATTAATCCAAGGTCTCAAGAATGTTGGAAAGACTTTAAACTGGAAGAGTTGGCTCAGTTCTCCAGCTGGGCCACCTCAGAGCAAAAAGGAAGATGGTACAAACCCTTAGCAGGGTGCTGACTTTGGGTAAATATAAATAGGTTATTTTAAATTATAAAGCATGTGTCATTCCCAAAATACAGGCAGTTTCACGAGGGTGGACGGAGTCCCTTGGTTCTCAGACCAAAGCACACTGAAAGGTGTCCGAGTTAAAGGCCATGTGTTCTGTTCACTAAACCCCCGACTCCCCCACTCCGGTGCACAGGGTAGATTGTGTGCAGCCCATAAAATGGGAGTGATGTCAGCACTTTCACACTGAAGCACTGGAAAGCCCTCGCTGGACTCTTGAGCTCCTCTTCCAGAACGGAAGCACCCATGGGCCAAGTCCTTCCTCTACCCTGCTTTGGACCCTAACTGCATGAGGAACAGAACCTTGTCTATATGTTATTGCAGCACAGCTAGAGGTTCTAATACAGTAACAGAAGAGCAAGAACCTTACAAGGGAAGCATGTCTTATAATGCTAATCCAGCAAGACCGAACTTGTAGCCAAAAATACCCTACATTTTACAGCATCATTCCACACTGATTAAAGATACACTCCATCAAGATGTGTCATGAGACCATGTGAAGTTAAGCGCATGACTTCAAAATTTTATAAAGAGAATCTGTTGAAAACTAAGAGGTAAATTTCACCAACAGCAAAAGTCTTGTGGGGAATCAACAAAGAGGTTTGGGCAGAAAAGTGACATGGGCTGGCTGAGATTTTAACAGTGTTGCTCTGTCTTTTGAGTTTTTTAATAGAGCCAGAAAGGCAGGGGCAGGTGCAGGAAGACTGGTTAGGTGGGTATTTACATTATCCAAGAGGCTCAAGGGACAGGTGAGGAGGAGGCATCAGAACTTGGACACACAGACAAGGGGACTTCCTATTAAGGTTGGGCTGTGAGCTCAAGGCAAAGACGAGACACCAAGACACATAAGAAAGGTCTTTGAAGAGTAGGTTTAGTTTTAACTCTAATAGAAAATTTCCTTTTGGATGCACCTAGAGTGAAAGGTCAAGTGGAAAGTTCCACTGATGAGGCTGAAGTTGGCAGGTGCGATAGGACTGAGATACACATTTGGAAGTCGTCGCTAGATTGATCCTATCCAGGCCAGTCAGACTACCAGAAAGTGCGAGGAGGTGAGGAGCAGAGGTGGAGAGGAGAAGCTGCCCAGGAGCTGCACCCTGAGGGTTTCTGCACTGAGGTTGGGGTAGGGGGCGGGGACACAAAAGACAGAGATGGAGCAGCTGATGGTGAAAAGGACACCAGAGGAATGTGCCTGGCGGGTGACAAATGAAGAAAGTGTCCTACGGCACCTGATACCCAGTGTCTAACACTGCCAATTCACCCAGTGAGACAAAACCTGAATCCCCACTGGACTTCATAATACAGAGGAAGACCAATCTCAGAGGGGCTGGCTTTGGTGGAGTCGAGAGTGGAAACTCACCGGCATGAGCACAAAGAAAACAGGAGGCAAAGAACTGGAGACGAGGGGTACAAACAACCTCTGAGAGGAAGGTGCTGAGCTCTTTAGAGGCCCTGCCATCAACTGGTGCAAAAAATAAAAAATAAAAAGTCAGTGCTGAAGGGGAGAAAGAGAAATGGTAATGTGCTTCTTCATGTCTTCCAACTAGAAGGAACAGCCTGATGTTCACTGCGGATGTGTTTGGCCTCAAATATATGGTGAAAGGTTCCTGCTTCCCAGCCCTATGATTCTTGCAAATGTGAACTCATGGAGACTTCAGAGAAAACGCCACATTCCACAAGGCCAATGCTGTCCCAAAGGTGGACACGGCTGCCCCTGGCCATTCCTGCGAGTACCAACCCCCATGGCTAACAGACCCCAGAGGAAATGGTACATGAAACACCACCCATTACCATCCTGCCTACCATTGCATTATTCTTTATCATCAAAGGTTCCCTCACCACTGCAGGAAGAGCTGAGATTTATAACAAGAATCTGCCCCTATGACCCACTCTTCCCTTGGCCCAACCCCACAACCATGTTTGATTCAGCATTTGTTTCTTCTCTTGTGTATTGTCATATGTACAGATCACATGCACACTGATTTTTATAGTGATTTTTCAAGATTTTAACTTCAGGAAAACCAAGTTTGAGACTTTAACCCCATATTCCTGTATCCCTCTCTTTCATCCTTTTAATAAAGTTATATCAAGATATTTCATTAAAATTGGTATTCAGGCCATGCTGGGCCCAGGAGGAGTAACAGGAAACCAATTTACCTTTCCTGTGAGCCAACTGGCATGTACCCTCCAACCCGCTGACTCAGAGGACAGGTTGAGTTGATAACAACTGAGCTACTAAAACAACTTAGCGCTTGTATTGTTTGATCAACTTCGCAAGCCTCGCGCTGGTAGTCTGAGCATCTATTAGGATAACAATATGCAACAGAGCAAATATGGGGGATTTCCTTCTGCCTTGTTTTTGAAATCCAATATTGTTCTGTTTTGTTTTGTTCTGTTTATTTTGTTTTATTCACTATTAGTGAAGATAAGATCAGTGAGCACAGCGCCCTCCTCAAGCTGCCTGAATTCCTGCCCAACCTGAACAAGCGATCCACCCCGAAGCGACTGCCTTGAGCCGCCAGAGCACAGAGCTGAACAGCCCTGCGTGTAGCTCGCCCTGACTTGGCCCTGCACGAGACCCACCCAGAGGCACCATGAATTCCCACTGCAGCCACGCTGAAGTCAGAGGTCGGGGAGGCCTGCAGTTCTCAGGGACTGGCATCAACACGTGGTGAGTGATGGGAATAAGACCTTCCCACGGG